>QANZ01012199.1:5856-16553 GCA_003254925.1 Chamaecrista fasciculata
CTGGCTCACATATCTTAATATTGATTTTTCAATTAAACCTAAAATAACAACAAAACACTCTACCATATATTTAATTGATTGCTAAAAATGCTAAAATTAATTTAATTTGATTGCCAATCATGAATAGAGGAAGCCCAAAATTAGAATAAATTGGCAATCATCAATGGATAACACAACCAATCATATTAAATTCGAAATAGGGCTGCAATAATTATGAAAAGTCTAGTTGGCAAAATGAATCCAAGTGTCACTAAATTCCATATGGCATACATTTAGTGAAATCAAAGATGCCATATAGGAGCCACGTAACAAACACGAATTAGCCATGTCAGATTAGACAGTGGATCCCATGCCACGTAGGAGCCATGTGGCATGATTTGAGGCTTGCTTCTCCTTATTATATCTTAGAGAATAGATTTTACACTACACAAGTTAGTATAACATGTAGCATTTTAATATGTATGTAATACCTTTAATTTAGAATATTATTAAATATATTTAATTCATAAATAATACTGTTTAAAATTTATATAGTAAAATTATAAAGAAATTTCTCGCGCGTTGCGCAGGTTGACACACTAGTATATATAATAAATTTACAATAGGAACCATTTCTTACAAAGTAGGCTAAGACAACCGAAAACAGTCTGTAATATTCACTTCACATCAAAGATTTTGAAAAAAAAAAAGAAAAAGAAAAATCACAAGATATGTAATACAAAATGTTATGCTTATTTATTATATATTTATCTTAACAATCAGCACATTTTATGGTGAATGTGCTATATTAATACATTTAATTATATTTACTTTTACACATTTGAATTCTGAACCAAGACAAATATAGATCTTTCAAAGAACAAGTCCTTTTCGAATTAGACTTACCCCATAAGGATGGTATATATATGTATATATAGCCTTCACATACATGTGTCCACATCAAAAAGAAGCTATATATATAAATATCATTTATCTTAAAAATTGGGCTAAAACGGTCTTCACCATGTAATTGGCAACAATACTATTAGTTTTCTGTGAAGGATGGAAAGAGTCCCAAAATACATATTTGGAAGCATCTGTGCAACTGAACCTGATCCCTCTATTGCATGCATATCCCATCTCAAACATTCCTGTAGCACAACATGCTACTGAGGTTTCTTCAAACCCTGGTTGTTCACAAAATTATATTTTGTGTAAATCAAATGAAATGATTCATCTACAATACTTTATAAATATAATTAAAATGACTATAAATTCAAAAGGCATACACACCATTTTAGTCTCCAAACTTTATATTCATTGTCAATTTTATATCTATTTTTTTTATGGTCAATTTCATCGTCAATGTTTTACATTTTGATTAGTTTTATCTTTTGCTCTTACTTTAGCAAAACATTAATGACAAATTTTATGTGGTTAATGACATATAATATAAAATTAATAGAAAACGAATCTCAATTCCTAACTCATATTGAAAAATATGATGAAATTTGTCGATAATTTATTGAAAGAAGTTGGTCTAAAGAGAAAATTGATCAAAATGTAAAACATTGAAAACGAAATTGACCACAAAAAGATTGGCGAGGAACTTGATAGTTAGTGTAAAGTTTGGGGACCCTTAAGCCATACATAATCATATAAGTATAGATATAGGATAACTAGTTTTATTTTGAAAAAAGCTGAAATCATATTCACTAGATAATTATATAGACGTTGTCATTATAGTAAAAGAAATTATAACTCATTGCAATGGATTAAATTGTACAATTATAAGTTATTCATTTAAAGACTAATTTGCAACTAGTCACAAATTTTCGTAAGTTAAATAAAGCATTTAAGTAATTCTCATAGACTAAAGTGATAGTGGACATATATATAATATAGAGATAAAAATTTTATTTTACTCCTCTATTTTGAGGAAACTAACAACTTGGTCCTTACAAGATCATCGAGTTAACAACTTGATTCTTGAAATATTAAAATATACAGTTTAATCTCTAAAAATTTCAAAAGGTATATTATTTAATCATTAAAAGAATCCAACACTAAACTCTCTTGTCCATGAAAATAACTAAAAAGTATATTATTTTCATTTTTCACGAACTAACTAAACTGTGTATTTCAATATATTTTTTAATGACTAAGTTATCAATTTGGTAATCGATCTTTCAAGGAAAAAACTTACCGTAGAGGGCAGGCTTTCTGATGATATGCAACAATACGAAATAGGGATTTGAAAACACCAATTTAGTCCCAGGGAGTTGAGTGTTGAGCTTAGTGGTCATATTCTTGAGCTTATCATTGAACTCCCAAGCTATGCTATTGTAGCTACCCACACATTCATTTCCACCCACAATATTTGTGGTTCTCTCCAATGGAAGGCATCCCATTGGAGGCAAGCCTCCTAGTGATATCTTTCGAGCCCCCAAATCATAGAGTTTCTTGATGAAATTCTCAGCTATTCCCACAAGAAAATCCTCGTACTGTTGTGGAGTAAATTGCGATTTTCGACCACCTGACATCATCGATTATATGAGTTTAATGAAATTTATATTAATAAAAATATTTAATTTAATTTATTCATTAAATAAATGTTAATTTAATTAAGATTTATATACTTTTGTATTTTTTAGGGCAAAAATACTTTTTTGGTCTCAAAAATTTACATTAATTATCAATTTTGTTCTCATTCTTTTTCCGTTATCAATTTTGTCCCAAATATTTAACATTTTCGTCAGTTTTATCTTTAGACCAATTTCTTTCAATAAATTAATGAAAAATTTTATCATGTTTTTCGATCTGAGTTAGGACTTGAGTTTCGTTGTCTATCAATTTTATATCTACATAAATTTGTCATTAATATTTTGCTAAAGTACGAATAAATGATGAAATTGACCAAAATATTAAACATTGATGACATAACTGGTAAAAAGAAAGTAGGAACGAAATTGATTATTGATGTAAAGTTTAGAGATAAAAAAGATTAGATACTTTTGCCTATATTTTAATATACAATTGATAAAAATTAAAATACATACTTATTTTTAGATAATAAAAAAGAATATTTAGTAGATAAAAATATAAACACATATATTAAAAAAATTAAAAATAAATCAATAATCTTAGATGGGGACAAGTTAAAAAAAAAAAATTGAAACTCAAATTGATTGGAGCGGAACGAGTTTTGTTCACCCTTACCCGGCATCATGGGATTGGCATAGTAGTTCTCGAGAAAGTCGTTGGTTCCTAGGCTCAACATGTGTAATGCTTCGCTTATGGTTTGGTTTGCCTTGCTTTCTCCAACATAGGCTCTTAGCTTCTTCTGGTACTCCTTGTAGAATTCTAGCTGCTTCCAAAATGGTATCACGGACTGCAATTCAATATATCCAAGATGGTGATTGAGTATGTTAGTTAGCATATATGATTTGAGTAACTATATATATATATATATCATTTTGGTTCTCAAACTATACATGGGACAAGTTTATTTTGATTCTAAAACGATTTTCGATTTTTTTTTTTGTTTTATCTTGATCTTTAAACTTTTATATTTATTTCATTTTAGTCTCTAAAATGTAATTTCATCTGATTTTTACTGTTATTTTTATAACATGGACAATTGAGATTGATGGATTAATATTTCTTTCTCATATATGTCATAATAAGTAACTTGACATGAGAGAAGAAAAAGTTGTACGCTTTGAAAGAAAAATCTTCATTTTTTTTTGAAAGAAATACCAATCCCAAATTCATCTCCAATTTGTGATTAAGAATGAAAATTTTTCTTTTTTGATTTTTTAACTCACTTATTATGACACATATAAGAGATAAATCGTTTATTTCAATTGTGTGGTTGTAAATAACAGGAGAAATCAGACCAAATTATATATTGGGACAAAAACAAAACAAATGTGAAACTTTGAGAACCAAAATAAAAAAAAAAAAGTAATTTTAGAATGAAAAAAAATTACACCATAGTTAATTTGAGGACCTAAATGAAGCTTTGACCTATCAAATATTTCAGAAAAATTTAAAATTTAAAATGAAAGTATAATAATATTTGCGTTCTTTTTATTAGAAACACAAACACAAAAACAAACAAACAACAACAAAAGAGATATTAAATCCCAACCCTAAACCTAATTGGATACAAATAAAACCATCATTAAGTGAACAAATAAATACATATATAAGTTTTTCAAATTTAACATTTTTGGACTTTGGTTGAATAAATTAATAGAATTAAAAGTTATAAAAATTTTACTGATTTTCGGAAGGTATGTAATAGTAGGTCAAATTAACCAAAGTTCAAAAAATAAAATTGAATGATCATGACATTAATAAGAGTGTACTAACAATTGGGTCTCCGAAAAAGAAGACTGAATTAACAATTTAATCACTAAAAGATTAAAATATATAATTTAATCCCTAAAAATTCAAAAGGTATATTTGTTAGTTCTTGTAATGAACTGAAGAGTATACTGTTTGATTTTTTTAGAGACTAAAGATTATATCGTTTTAATCTTTTAACAATTAAATTGTGTATTTGAGTAAACTAATAACAATTTGATCCTGAAATGTCATCTAGCTGACAACTCAGTCCCAAAAAAGTTGAAGTACAAATTTAATCCCTAAAAAATTAA
This sequence comes from Chamaecrista fasciculata, assembly GCA_003254925.1. Lineage (NCBI taxonomy): Eukaryota > Viridiplantae > Streptophyta > Magnoliopsida > Fabales > Fabaceae > Chamaecrista > Chamaecrista fasciculata. Next base: position 10,500 of record QANZ01012199.1, read on the forward strand.
TATACCCATTTAATTTCTAAAAGATCAAAAAAGCGTACTTTTTAATCCCTACAAGATTAAATCGGTATACTATTTAGTCCATGAAAAGTCTAATTAGTATACCATTTTAATTTTTCATGAACTAAACTATGTATTTCAATCTTTTAGAAATCGAGTTGTTAACTTAATAATCTTTCAGGGCCGGAATTATTAATTTACTCTAATAATAATTACCAGGACATCTGAAGTTGCATTGTCATATCCAGTTGCCGCAGAAGCAAAAGTGACTCCAGTGGCAAAATCAGAGATATTGTACTTAGGATCCAAGTAAGCAGGCACATATGGCTTGAGTCCAAAAGCTTCAGATATAAAATCTGTTGGTATTTTACCGTTGCTAAATCTCCCTGTTGCCTTCCCACCTTCAAAGTCACGTCCATATGGCCGGAAATTACTCCGGGCAATCGTCGGAATGTAGTTGTTGTTTCCGGCGTCCACCGACGAGTCCCCGAACACGATCACCGCCGGAACTGCACCACCATCACAAGTTTTTGTAGCCAACTGAACCAAAATAACTAGAAAGCACAAAATGTCATACATGTTGCATGACACTACTTTTTTTGTTTGGCTTTCTATATGGTACCGTACGTAGTGTTTGTGTTTGAGAGTGTGTTGTTGTGGAAAAGGAGTGTGACTTGTGGTACAATAAATATTGGTTTGGGATATTAATGAAGCTTTCAATTTTAGAGGTGTGGGCGGAGAAAGTAGTTGGTCACATTAAATGATCGGAGAACCAATAAAGTGTTGGTTATTATAGTGACATAGGTACTAAGGTTTCATATTTGAGCCTTCTAGATGTATATTATAGTTGGGAGAGCTTTTAACTCATTGTAGAACTTCCCAACCCGAATAATGACAATCAATCTTTTTTTTTTCTTAAATAGTAACAGTTAAAAGGTTATGTATACTCTAATTTTTAGGGGCCCAGCTAGGATTTTTGGTTGGGAGGTGGGGCAAAATATTTTTGATCAGAATTTTACTTTGGTTCTTAATATTTACTCAAAATTTTATTTTGGTCCCCGATATTTTTTATTCCATTTTAGTCCTTAACATTTTCTATAAGTTTCATAATTGGTTTCTAATTATTGAGTATGGTCACATCTCTCTCATTTTAAACTCGAACATGATGAAATCAGAGTTACATGTTAAATTTGATGAATTATTTCTTTACCGAGTTAGAGTCATCAGCAAACGAGATCAAATCAAGCATGAAATTGGGTCTGAAAATGGAATGCTTGTTTTATAAATTTGGTCATATCTCTCTTGTTTTCGGATCTACTTTCATGCCCAATTTGACTGTCTATTGGGAAATCAAGGAACTCCTTGATATCTCATATCCTTAAGGATCCGCGAAAACAGATTGCATATCCTTTATCGCTGATTTTATTTTGATAATTTACAAAAATTTTGTAATAAATATTTTTTATGTTCTGGAATGTTGTATAATCATATTAATTATTAATATGATGAATTATGATTGATGCTAATTGATTTAACTCGATTTAATCATTATTGAAGCAAGATCATAATCATATCTCTATGAAAAAGGAAACAAATCTGGAAATATTGCGCAAGCTCTTAAATGAAGATCTTTGTGATTAATCCATGCGCTCTTGATTAGGAAACATGTAATATGACTTGATTAAGTGATGATCACGTAATATCTTTGATTATAATTAATTTCCTAACTCATGCTTTGTGTTTATTGTGAGGATCTATATATGGAAACGATTCAAATCCTGATTGCCAGATCTTGACCAGTTTAATGCTAAATCCTGATGGAGCCAAAATTCAAATTCGAATAGAGTGGACAACAAGAATGATATTTATGAATTCTAAACGTTGGAGCTGTATGATCATTGATGAAAATTCAAGATTCTTGATGAACTACCTGTTAGAGCATTTGGAAATCAAAGAATTCCAATTACTTCCTTATGGAGCTCAACCTCAACGATGCCTATAGAAAGGAGAAGCCTTCATACGTTGAAGACTACTGATTCTGAGATATTCAAGCTGCTATTACAAGAATTCAGAGAGTTGTGTGCTATTACATGTGTTGTAACCCTTAGTGGGAAAATCCTTTGTGGAGAGAATCACTTAGTGTGAACCTGCTCTTTGTGAGAAAATCTATCTCTTTGTGAGAGACACCATCTACTTCATCTATTGTCTGATTCGTTCGAAACCTTAGTGGTAGTAGGTTGCCTTCCTCGTTTGTTGTGAAACCCTAGTGGTGAGCCGTGTATGGTTGCAAGATAAGAGGAGTGTATAGGAACCTATTGGAGATTATAGAGCGAAAGCAGCGAAAACAGTGCAAAATTAAAATTTTTGCAATAACCCTAATAATCTCCACCCAGGATCCACTATTAGTGTTTATACCAGTGAGAAAAGAAGTTTACCTAAATAAAACGGTAGCTTTGAAATTTGCGAATCCGAGAAGTCCACAGAAACGCGTGTCCTTCCTCTGCCGGTGATCCACACGAACAGTTTGACAGATACCCAGGTGCTAGCCTCCAATATCTTCTCCAAGAGATTTTGGGAACCGATCTACAATCTTGAGTTCTCAAGAAAACTTCTGGAAAACTCCAAGATTTGGTGGCGCAGAACCAAGAATCGAATTCTTGGACACACAACTCTAGGGTTGTGCGACTTTCTCTCTCTATCTCACACAACTCACCTAAACCCCTAAGATTTTTAGGGTTTTCACAAAACCTCTTTCACCACTTGGAATAGGCGAAATTTTCACACTCATATGGGCTAGGCGACTTGCTCTCTTTAAATAGGGAGAATGTTTTCCCTAACTCATGAAAATAGGGAATTACTAATTTTAATTATAAGATTACACTAATATTATAATTCAAAATTAAAAAGCAATTTAAATTTAAATTTCAAGATCAAATCTTGAAAAATAAATCTAGAATGCCCAATTCCCATTGGTTGGAATGAGTCAGGAGGATTTGAATTCTTAATTAAAATATTACATTAATATCTTTATTTAAAATTCAAAATGCAATCTTGAAATCTAAAATGCAAGATCAAATCTTGCACTCCACTCTTCCAAGAATGCGCCACCTCCTAGCCCATTTTAAAGGAATTTAATAAATAAGATAACAACCCTAACTCTTAGGAAGTTATCATAATCTTATTAATATCCTTAACAAATTGAATTAAAATATTACCCTAATATCTTAATTCAAATTTGAATCTTGAAATCAAAATCAAATCATGAATTCAAATTCAAATCTCGAATTCAAATTAACAAAACCATATTTTATTAATTTCAATCCAAGTGAGGCGCCACCCTCATTATCTTATCCCTCAATATTAGAGAATTTAATAAATCAATAATCCCCTAAATTTTAGGAGACTTAGCCAATTCATTCTTCCCTAATATTTTAAATAAGAATCCAATTGTAAATAGATTAATCAAATTAACTATTTAACAATTAATATATTTAAACTTGTCTAAGAAATTTAAATATCACAAATGTAGATTTTATTTAAGACAAGACTTCATGTCCCAGACATTCAACTATGTCTTAAATTGTGTCACTAAAGTGACTCACGAATTAAACCCTAATTCGTGTCCCATTACAGTATCTTGATCCTGCTCATGTGTGACCCAGCAAGCCTCACGTGAAGTTGGCAGCAAGCCATCTCTATGACTCACAAGTCGAGAGCGGACTCTAGCAAGCCATCACGACTACCCAAAACATGTGAGTTATCGCTTAAACATCAACGACTTAACCTTAGTACTGTGAGACCCCGAGCTTTAAAATGTAGTTTTGGGTGTTCAAGAATTGAATTAGTGATTTTTTTCGAATTTTGATAGAATCTTTAAGCTAGTTTTAGACCAGAATGAGGAGTTTTGGGGTTATAATTTTAAAAATAAGTGAACTCGAAAATTTAGAATTTTAATTGTCATTTTTGAAATCCCTATATTTTATTTGGCTTGTGGTAAAAATTTGGGAGTACACAGAGTTAAAAATTTTATCCGAGTTTTATTTCGGTGTTGCGATAGAACACTTTCGAGTAAGAAATGGAACATGTTAGAGTTGGAGTTTTCAAAAACAAATTATAAATTTGGAACCTACTCTTCGAAACGAATCTAACGATCTAAATTTTGTCAAGAAATTCTATTTCTAAAATTTTGGGTTTTTGGGACCGTTTTAGAAAGATTTAATAGATTTTGGGCATTTCTATAATTTCTTATTCTTCTGGCGCTGAATTTAAATAGCAGATGAACCCCCTTGTTTTTGGAAATTCCAAAGTGACCCCATCAGCAGTGTAAAAACCCACGCAGGCTTTGTATTTTTTTTTTGGGTCCTTCACGAATCTCCTTCTCCCTCTCACCCTTCGCACCTCACGGCCAACCACCACTGGCCGTCTTCCGCCCCGATGGAGGCCGTCTTCCGCCGTCCAGAGGTCGCCGGCGGCATGGTCTGTCCACCTCCCGCTGGCGCTTTCCCTCTCTATCCTCCTAGGTATTATTTTGTTCACCATTTCGTCTCTCTTTTGCCATTTTCAAAATTTTCGATTTGTTGTGGTTACTTGTTGATTTCTGCTGCATTGTTAGAGATTCTTAGTATTCTAATTACTCTAAAACAGTTGGTTACAAGTCTGATTTCATATTCATGAACTTTGGACCCGATAGAAATTTAGGGCTCACTTGAAGTTGGAGTTTTAGCCAAATTCTTCATATTTCTTGAATTCAAAGGTTTCGATAAGACTAATAGATGATATCGACTAGTGTGTATCATTGGATTGAGGCTTTGTTCTACTTTCATTAATTTTGAGAACCGATAGAAATATTAGGTAAAACTTTAATTGGGGTTTTCAACCAAATCTCTTTGCTTTAATGAAGTTAATGGCTTGGATGAGTTTATTGGAGGGTTATAACGAATTTGGTGGTACTAACTTGAATTTAGAATGTATATTTTGAAACTTGATTTTCATGGTGAAACTTTGAAGTTTGCATTTTGGTCCATAGGGATGATTTTGGTGGTTTTGATGAAGTAAAGGGATTTCTTTGGAACTGAGGGATTCTCATATCATACCCTTGATTTTAAAGTGTGAAGAACAAAATGACCAAATTTAACTTAAAGGGTGAAAGAGCCAAGTTTAAGGAATGACCCTATGTTCTTGACTTTGAAGTTTTGTCTGTGAAATTGCCTTGAACTTGTGGATTTCAAAACATTTGTTAAAGCTCCCAAATTGATACCCAAGCCTCTTGTTGTCCTCTTGGATAAGTGTTAGGTGGGTGTGGCTAAGGGTTAGAATGAGTGTTAAGAATTAGGTGTCTTGTGAGATGCTATCATAAGCTTTTGTGAAGAGTTAGACCTCCGGGTCAATTAAAAGTTAAATATTGAATTGTGTAATTGAGTCATTGTTTATGAATGTGTTCATAGATTCGCGTACATCGGTCGTTGGTTGGGAAGCTAAGAGGTGTAGTCATCTATCCTTTGGATCGAGGTGAGTGGCTTTCTTATCTTGGCCCGTGGAGGGTTGGTGATGTTGCAAAAGAAATTAATTCTATTGTTAGCACTGGTTGAGATTGTGGTTGATAATACCTATGTAAAATTGTATATTTCTATTATGTTTTACTTGATCCTAAGCCTCCAAAAATGCAACGTTCTTACATCCAATGTATATTTTGGATACGAATATGCTCTCTTGTATAGTATTGGTTGTGATAATGACTAAGACTCGTTACTCATTCAGACATGAGTGATGTTACTGACTATCTGAGAAATGGTTATGTTTATGTGTGCTCCCCTGAGGGCTGAGGTGAATATGATGTTGGAGATTGTGCCCTAGGGCCAATCATTTTATAGATATGTTGAGAACATATCAATTAATTTATGGAGATAAATTAATGGTTATCATATTATTAGCATGTTTACTATGATAACAATCCGTGATTAATTATGAGATAATTAATCTAAACTGTCCCTGGTCGCTCATTCAAGTGGGAGCTTGAACTGAACTAAGACCAGCATGACCTCGGTGCATGAGATGCAC
>QANZ01012199.1:17136-27698 GCA_003254925.1 Chamaecrista fasciculata
TGTCCCAGCTTGGCATCTGGTTCCTGCTCGTGTGTGACCCAGCAGGCCCCACGTGAAGTTGGCAGTGAGTCATCTCATGACCCACAAGTCGAGAGCGGACTCTAGCAAGCCATCACGACTACCCAAAACACGTGAGTTATCGTTTAACCCCCAGACGACTTAACCTTAGTACCATCTTGTCCAGATCCCTTTTTGTCCTACGATATTTTGGTAAGGATCAGGCATGGGAAAGTCATCCAAAATCCAAACCTCAACTTTCTCGATTTCCTGAGTAAGTCCCAATTTCCAGTGTGGCCACACATTCCTTGGACAGACTTATCGAGAGGCCCAGTTAAATATCTCCCATCTCTTATGAGGGACAAAATTCCATCTTGGCCAACCACATTTCTCAGCACGACAATCAACCAAACCCGTACTCAGCCCTTATGGCTACTCTGTTACGAGTAACGTTAGACTAAGCGAAAGTTTGACAACTGCAATGCCGCAATAGTCAAGGCCTCAGGTCTAAGGGCATCATGACAGATTGTACAGGAGAGACCAGCTAATGACTGAACCCATGCAGAACTCTCCGGGTCGGTCCAACAATTTGTAACCCCTTACATAATTGCACCATGACTCTCGTCCCAGCATCTAGTGCATGCATCTCTATGCACCGAGGTCAGGCTGGTCTTGGTTCGATTCAAGTTCCCACTCGAATGAGCGACCAGGGACAATATAGATTAACTATCTCATAATTAATCATGGACTGTTATCATAGTAAACATGCTAATAATATGATAACCATTAATTCATCTCCATAAATTAATTGATATGTTCTCAACATATCTATAGGATGATTGGCGCTAGGGCATAATCTCCATCACTTAGCCCTTATGGCTACCCTGCTACGGGCAACGTTAGACTAAGCCAAAGTCTGACAACTGCAACGCCGGAATAATGATGACCTCAGGTCTAAGTCGTCGTGACAGTCGTAAAGGAGAGGCAAGCTGATGACTAAACCCATGCAGGACTCTCCGGGTCAGTCCAGCAACTCGTAACCCCTTACGTAATTGCACCATGACTCTCGTTCCAGCATCTAGTGCGTGCATCCCTATGCACCGAGGTCATGCTGATCTTAGTTCATTTTCGCTCCCACGAAAACAATCGATCAGGGACAGTTTTAGATTAATTATCTTATAATTAATCACGGACGTCATCACAGTAAACATGCTAATAATGTGAAAACCATTAATTTATCTCTATAAATTAATCCATATGTTCATAACATACATAAAAGAGGATTGGCCCTAGGGCACAATTCCCAACAGGTGGACCATAAATAGCAGTGATGAAACAACTTGAGACATTTGGGATACTACTAACACACATATGCAACTAGTAGGGGAAGTCCGAAACAAGATCACAAGTCAAGGGATCACGCTAAGCAAAAACTAACCAACCTTTTTTCTTTTCAGGACCAAAGCCAACAGAAAACGAAAAACCAAGAGACTTCAAAATAGTAGAAGAGTAATTAAACGATACCTTGGATTCACAAAAGGAAGATCCAATCCGGTGAGAATTCTTTGACCATTCGCCGGAGTCGTTGAACTGCCGAGGATTTCCGGAGTCCCCGACAGTTCCAGCTGAGAAGGATCATGCCGCAGACGGAGGCTGTTCTGGCACAATCTCCGGGAAGCCTGCAGAAGCGCACTGAGTCAGAGCATGAGAGCCAATCAACAGGCGACGCTTTTTTGATGAAGCCGCAGAGGAGTTTGCGTTCTGATCAGACCTCTTGCGCTTAGGAACTCTGGCCGGGAAGGGAACAAAAACATATGGAGGCCCAACAAAAGGTGAGTAAAATGAGTAAGTGCTATTGGGCCCAACATGGAACCTCCTAGATTGTGTTTTGTTTGTCACTTCCTGAAACGAGGCTCAAAGAACACGTGATTTCTTTCTCTCTATCTTTTTTCCCTTGGGATTTAAAAGAAGGGACATTATTACATTAAATTATATGTAGATATTCGTGTCTAATTACTAAACAATAATTAAAAAAATCATAATCTTTTTATAAAATTTATTAATAAGAATTAAATGGGTGTCAACAATTTTTATATGATTAATCATATAAAATTCGACAGCTTTTTATAATTTGATTTTCTTAAAAACATTTTATATTTATTTAAAAATAAAAACATAAATTTGAAGATAATTTAATCATTATATATAAAGGTTACTCCATTCTGTATCTTTTATCAATTAAGCATGGATTAACAGTTAATGCAACCACAATTTTTTTTTTACTTTGTAATAGAGCATATAAAAATCTATTCTCTATGATATAATAAGGAGAAGCATACTCAAATTCTTGCCACATGGCTCCTACGTGGCATGGGGGCCTCCTCCTAATTTTATGTGTCTCCTACGTGGCATATTTGTGTCACATGAATGATTGTCATTTGGAGTGTCAATGACACTTGGATTAATTTAGCCAAGTGGAAACAAAATAATTAATGCAGCTCAATCGCGGATTTAATGTGATTGAGTGTTTTAGGCATTCATGATTGTCGATCATGTGTTTGTGTTGTTTTTTGTATATATTCGAATTGATTAATGCTGCCCAATCACGAAATTAATATAATTGAGTGTTTCTTTCATTCATGATTACCAATCATGTGTTTAATTATGTTACTTTTGGCAATCAATTAAATACAATTATAGTTTATTGTTGTTATTTTAGAATTAGTTAACAAATCAATATAAATTACCATGCAAATTTGGTAACTTTGACCTCATATTAATTTCAGTAATTCATGCAGTTTAAAAAATGCAAAATAAATTAATTAACCATGTTCCTTAAAAATCGGACTCATTTATGTCAATAATTACTATATTAAAAATTAAAAATCAAATATATAGAGCTAAAAGCAGAGATCTATTAGATTGTCTCTCATGTAGCATTTACTGTGTTAATTACTAATTGGCCAATACTGTTGGAGATTATAGAGCAAGCGCAACAGAAAAACGATAAAATTAAAATTTTTTACAAAACCTTATAATCTCCTCCATAGGATCCACTACTTGCGTTTATACCAGTGAGATGAGATGTTTACCTAAATCACGAAAGCTGAGTGATTGCAATTTCAGAGAAGTCCACAGACTCGTGTCCTTCCTCTGCCGGTGATCCACACGAATAGTTTGGCAGATACTCAGGTGCTGGCCTCCAATCTCTTCTCCAAGAGATTACGGGAACGGATCTACAATCTTGGAATTTCAAGAACACTTCTTGAAATATCCAAGAACCCAAAGTGGCGCACCAAGAAACATTTTCTTGGCCACTAACTCTAGGGTTTGGCGCCTTCAATCTCTCTCACCCACAACTCTCCTTTTTCCCTAAGTTTTAGGGTTAGTCGAACTCACCCTTTCTCTCTCTTAGAATAGGCGAGTTTCCTCTTAGCTTCTCACTTACAGGATAGGCGACTTTTGGTGAGTATTTATAGAGTCTCACTCTTGAAAATAGGGAATTATAATCTTGAAAATAGGGAATTACTAATCTAATTAGGGAATCCCTAAATCTTGATTATAAAATTACATTAATATTATAATTCAAGATTAAAAGGCAATCTCAATTTAAATTTCAAGATCATATCTTGAAATCCAAATCTTGAAAGCACACTTCCCATTGGTTGGAGTGAGTCAAGAGGATTTGAATTCTCTATTAAAATATTACATTAATATCTTTATTTAAAATTCAAAGTGCATTCTGGAAATTTAAAATGCAAGATCAAATCTTGCATATCACAATCCAAGAATGCGCCACCCCCTTAGTATTTTTATAGGAATTTAATAAATAAGATAATAATCCTAACTCTTAGGAAGTTATAACCAACTTATTAATATCCTTAACAAATTGAATTAAAATATTACCCTAATATCTTAATTCAAATTTGAATCTCGAATTCAAATTCAAATTTGAATCTTGAATTCAAATTCAAATCTTGAATTCAAATTAACAAAATCATATTTCATTAATTAATTCAAGAGTGAGGCGCCACCCTCATCTTGTTATCTTTCAATATTAGAGAATTTAATAAATCAATAATCCCCTAACTTTTAGGAGACTTTGCCAATTCATTATTCCCTAATATTTTAAATAACAACTCAATTGTAAATAGATTAATCAAATTAAGTATTTAACAATTATTATATTTAAACTTGTTTAACAAATTTAAATATCACAAACGTAGATTCTATTTCAGACAAGACTTCATGTCCTAAGACATTCAACTATGTCTTAAACTTTGTCACTAAATTGACTCACGAATTAAACCCTAATTCGTGTCCCATTACAGTATCTTGATCCAGCTCATGTGTGACCTAGGAGGCCTCACATAAAATTGGCAGCAAACCATCTCTATGACTCATAAGTCGAGAGCAGACTCTAGCAAGCCATCACGACTACCCAAAACACGTGAGTTATCGTTTTAACATTAACGACTTAACCTTAGTACCACCTTGTCATAATCCCTATTGTCACACGATATTTTGGTCATGGATAAGGCATGGGAAAATCATCCTTGTAATCCAAACCATAACTTTCTCGATTCCTTGAGTTAGTCCCATTACCTTGTGTTACCACACATTCCTTGGACAAACTCATCGAGTGGCCCAGTCAAATATCTCTCATCTTAATGAGGGACAAAATTCCTTCTTGGTGAACCACATTCCTCAGCACGGCAAACAACTAAACCCGTACCTAGCCTGTATGGCTACCCTGTTACGAGCAACGTTGGACTAGGCCAAAGTTCATCATCTACAATGCCGGAATAGTCAAGACCTCAGGTCTAAGGGCATCGTGACAGGTGCACAGGAGAGACTAGCTTATGATTAAACCCATGCAGGACTCTCCGGGTCGGTCCAGCAACTTGTAACCCTTTACATAATTGCACCATGACTCTCGAGAAGCATCACATGCGTGTATCTCCATACACCGAAGTCATGCTGGTCTTAGTTCATTCACGTTCCCACGTGAATAATCGACCAGGGACAATTTAGAATAATTATCACATAATTAATCAAGGATTGTTATCATAGTAAACATGCTAATAATATGATAATGACATAATTTATCATCCATAAATCAGTCAAACAATATGTTCATACATATAAAATGATTGGCCCTAGGGCACAATCTCCATCAAACTCCCACTTGCACTAGGTACAATTATTAATCCAACTGTTCCTACACTAGGTACATTGATCAATGTGTCTAATCCCCATCGACGTTACATGGCGTTCATGTATGACCTACGCAAGAGGTTTTGTAAGAGGATCGACAACATTATCCTCGCCTGCTACTTTACATATCTTGACATCACCTCTGTCAACCATCTCTCAAACAAGGTGATAACGTCTGAGTATATGTTTGGTCCTCTGGTGGGACCGGGGCTCCTTGGCTTGTGCAATAGCACCACTATTGTCACAATACAATGTTATAGGATCAACAATGGTCGGAACCACACCAAGCTCAGCAATGAACTTCCTAATCCACACAGACTCCTCCGCTGCATCTGATGATGCTATATACTCAGACTCCGTTGTAGAATCAACAATCGTGCTCTGCTTGGAACTCTTCCAACTCACGCTGCCACCGTTCAGGAGAAACACGTATCCAGACTGCGATTTAAAATCATCTTGGTCGGTTTGAAAACTGGCATCTGTGTAACCAATTACACCTAGCTCTTCATCAATTCAACCATAAACCAAGAATTCATCCTTAGTCCTTCTCAAGTACTTAAGGATGTTTTTGACAGCGGTCCAATGATCTGATGGAGATTGTGCCCTAAGGCCAATCATTTTATATATATGTTTGTTTGAACATATTATTTTGATTAATTTATAAATGATAAATTATGTCGTTATCATATTATTAGCATGTTTACTGTGATAACAGTCCTTGATTAATTATGTGATAATTAGTCTAAATTGTCCCTGGTCGATCATTCTCGTGGGAACGTGAATGAACCAAGACCAGCATGACCTCGGTGTATAGAGGTACACGCATGTGATGCCTCTCGAGAGTCATGGTGCAATTATGTAATGGGTTACAAATTGCTGGACCGACCCAGATAGTCCTGCATGGGTTTAATCATAAGCTAGTCTCTCCGGTACACTTGTCACAATGCCCTTAGACCTGAGGTCTTGACTATTCCGGCGTTGTAGATGTCGAACTTTGGCCTAGTCCAACGTTGCCCGTAACAGGGTAGCCATACAGGCTAGGTACGGGTTTGGTTGTTTACCATGCTGAGGAATGTGGTTGACCAAGAAGGAATTTTGTCCCTCATTAAGATGAGAGATATTTAACTGGGCCCCTCGATGAGTCTGTCCAAGGAATGTGTGGCCAGACAGGGAAATGGGACTAACTCAAGGAATCGAGAAAGTTGTGGTTTGGAATAAGGATGATTTTCCCATGCCTTATCCATGACCAAAATATCGTGTGACAATAGGCATTATGACAAGGTGGTACTAAGGTTAAGTCGGTTTTGTTAAAACGATAACTCACGTGTTTTGGGTAGTCGTGATGGCTTGCTAGAGTCCGCTCTCGAACTTGTGAGTCATAAAGATGGCTTGCTGCCAACTTCACGTGAGGCCTGCTAAGTCACACACGAGCAGGATCAAGATACCGTATTGGGACACGAATTAGGGTTAATTTGTGAGTCACTTTAGTGACACGATTTAAGACATAGTTGAATGTCTTAGGACATGAAGTCTTGTCTTAAATAATATCTACGTTTATGATATTTAAATTTGTTAATTATTAGGGAATAGTTAATTTAATTGTTAAAATATATATTAATCTATTAATTGTTAAATAGTTAATTTGATTAATCTATTTACAATTGAATTCTTGTTTAAAATATTAGGGGATAATAAATTGAATAAGCCTCCTAAAAGTTAGGGGATTATTGATTGATTAAATTCTTTAATATTAGGATAACAAGAAGAGGAGGTGGCGCCTCATATTTCTTGTTTTTAATTAATGAAAATGTTTTGTTAATTAGATTCAAGGTTTGAATCTGAATTCAAGATTTGATTTTGATTTCAAGATTCAAATTTTGAATTAATATATTAGGGTAATATTTTAATTCAATATTGTTAGGGAATTAATAAGTTGGTTATGACTTCCTAAGAGTTAGGGTTGTTATTTTGATTTATTAAATTCCTTAAAAATAAGGAGGGAGATGGCGCATTCTTGTGGGGTCCATGTACAAGATTTGATTTTGCATTTTGAATCTCAAGATTGCATTTTGAATTCAAATTAAGATATTAATGTAATATTTTAATTAAGAAATCAAGTCCTAAATTATAATATTAATGTAATCTTATAATTTTATAATTTGATAATTCACTAATTTAGGGATTCCCTTATTATAATTATCAATTCCCTAATTTCAAGAACAACTCTATAAATAACCTAGGCCAAGTAGACATGCCTCATTCAAGTGAACAAGAAAATTCGACTTGACCTAATCCTAGAGAGAGAAAGGCGACTTCTTCCAAGAGAGAGAGAAAGTAGACTAATTTTCCTAGAGAGAGACAAGGTGTGATCAAACCCTAAAAGGTTTGGGGTTTGTGTGTGTGTTGTGCGCCACTTTTCCTTGGAGTTCAAGAATTGTTCTTGAACATTCAAGAACCGTAGATTGGGTTCCCTGATTCTCTTGGAGAAGAGAAGGAGGCTAGCACCTAGGTGTCTGCCAAACTGCTTGTGTGGATCACCGACAGAGGAAGGACACGTTCCAGTGGACTTCTTGGATTCGCAAGTTGAAAGCTACCGATTGATTTTTAGGTATACCTCTTCTCTTACTAGAATTAATGCAATTAGTGGATCCTGGATGGGAATTATAGAGTATATGCGATTTTAAAGTTTTTTTTGTTTTCTTCCGTTGCGCTCGCTCTATAATTCTCCAACATGATCCTCACGAGGGTCTTGTTGGAACCGGCTCATCATACTCAGGGAAAATGTCACATTTGGTCGAGTACACAACATGGCATACATGATGGATCCTATTGTCGAAGCATAAGGGATGCCACTCATGCGCCCTCGCTCATCAAGTGTCTTGGGACATTGATTCTTGCTCAGGCCTAAACCATGATTCATCGGTATGAATCCCTTCTTGGAATCCTGCATACTGAACCGTTTCAGTACCTTATCCAAGTATGTACTCTGACTTAATCAAAGAAGCCTTCGAGATCTATCCCTATAGATCTTGATGCCTAAAATGTAAGTAGCTTCTCCTAAGTCCTTCATCGAGAACTAGGGACCAATCTACATTGTATTTGAACTCAAGAACTCCTTCTTGATTCAAACTCCAAAAGTGGCGCAATGGAGAATTCCCCACAAGAACTCCTTCTTGTCTTTCCTTCTCTCACAAACCCTAATTTTTGGCTACCACAAATCGAATTGCCTAACTCTTAGGCCAAGTCGATTTTATCCTCTCAACTCTTGAGAACCAAAAATTTCCTCACTTGGAACCTAGGGTTTTGAAGGAAGCGATTTTTCTATCTCTCTCAATCAAGGATGATGGAAATTGCACAAATGAATTCTCTCTCATGGCTTAGGCGCCTAGCACCTTAGGTTTAGCATATATATATAATTATTTTTAGGGCATTATTGTAATTCTAAATTATAATAATATGGCTTTCATGACTTGAATTTCAAATTATAATATTACCATAATATTAAATTTAAATTCAAATCGTAATCTTAGAGAATCAATTTGAGAGATCAAATCTCCCCAAAAGATCTTCTAAGATGGCGCCATATGCTCCCTAATTATCTTTGGAATTTTATAAATCAAAAACCTTCCTAACTCTTAGGAAGTCATGATTCTCCAAAGATCCTAATTTGAGATCTCATCAAATCTTTTGAATTCAAATCTTTTGATATCTCCATCAAATCTTTTGAATTCAAATTCATGACTTAAATTAATAAAACAATTTTATTAATTTAAATTGCTAAAAGAGGCGCCACCCTCATGCCAATATTAGGGAATTTTATAATTCAATAATCTCCTAACTCTTAGGAACCTTATCTGAATTATTTTTCCTTAATATTTTAATTGTAAATAATTAATCCACATTAATTATTTAACAATTATTATATTTAAATTTGTCTCACAAATTTAAATACTTCACAACTGTAGATCAATTAAGACAAGACATAATGTCCCAGACATTTCCTCTGTGTCTTAAATCGTGTCACCGGAGTGACCCACAAATTAACCCTAATTCGTGTCCCTTTTAAACGGTGTCCTGTTCCTGCTCGTGTGTGACCCAGCAGGCCCCACGTGAAGTTGGCAGTAGGTCATCCCCATGACCTACAAGTCGTGAGCGGACTCTAGCAAGCCATCACGACTACCCAAAACACGTGAGTTATCGATTTTTGCCAAAACCGACTTAACCTTATTACCACCTTGTCAAAGACCCTATTGTCACACGATATCTTGGTCATGGATTAGGCACAGGAAAGTCATCCATAATCCAAACCTCAACTTTCTCGATTTCCTGAGTAAGTCCCAATTCCCAGCGTGGCCACGCATTTCCTGGAAAGACACATCGAGGGCGGCAGTTAGATATCTCTCATTTAATGAGGGACAAAATCCCATCTTGGCCAATCCACATTCCTCAGCACGGCAATCAACCAAACCCGTACTTAGCCCTTATGACTACCCTGTTACGGGCAGCGTTAGACTAAGCCAAAGTCTGACAACTGCAACGCCGGAATAATGATGACCTCAGGTCTAAGGCGTCGTGACAGGTGTACAGGAGAGGCAAGCTGATGACTAAACCCATGCAGGACTCTCCGGGTCAGTCCAGCAACTCGTAACCACCTTACGTAATTGCACCATCACTCTCGTACCAACATCTAGTGTATGCATCTCTATGCACCGAGGTCATGCTGGTCTTATTTCATTTCAAGTTCCCACTTGAATGAGCGACCAGGGACGGTTTAGATTAATTATCACATAATTAATCACGGACTGTTATCATAGTAAACATGCTAATAATATGATAACCATTAATTTATCTCCATAAATTAATTGATGTGTTCTCAACATATCTATAAAATGATTGGCCCTAGGGCACAATCTCCAATAGGGAGATATCTTACTGGCGCCCTCGATGAGTCTGTCCAGGAAAATGCATGGCCATGCTAGATATTGGGACTTACTCAAGGAGATCGAGAAAGTAAAGGTTTGGATCATGGATGACTTTCCCGTGCCTGATCCATGACCAAGATATCGCAGAACAATAGGGTCGGTGCCTAGGAGGTACGAAGGTTAAAATCGGTTCTGGTAACGATCGATCAACTCACGTGTTTTGGGTAGTCGCGATGGCTTGCTAGAGTCCGCTCACGACTTGTAGGACATAGGGATGACCTACTGCCAACTTTACGTGGGGCCTGCTGGGTCACACACGAGCAGGATTAGAATACACCTTATAAGGGACACGAATTAGGGTAATTCATGGGTCACTACGTGTCCTAATTTAAGACACAGAGGAAATGTCTGGGACATTATGTCTTA
>QANZ01012210.1:24434-45910 GCA_003254925.1 Chamaecrista fasciculata
TTTTTTTTTTTTAAAAAATCATGATTCTAAATTTCTTTTTTTTTAAAAAAAAAATTAGGATAAAATAAACATGAGTGAGACTCTGAGAGTGAATAGATCATCCATCCCCCAATGGTCAATGCCCCAGAACCCAGAGCAACATTTTACCAAAATCATGTGCTGTGACTTACTTTTACTCGTAGCACACAGTGAATACAACTACACAAAAATGGTTAAAAAGACGGCGATTTCAGAAAGGGGATCATTATTGATTATAGTAATTAACCTCACCAAGTTGTTAAATATAAAGTATAAACACTAAAAGTAAACTTTAATAAAATATAAATGAGGAAATATATTATTTGGTCCTTCTTTTTTTACTGAGTCAATGATTTGGTCCCTCATTTATTGAAGTAGACTACTCAATCTCTCATTTATTATAATTGTCAACTATTTAGTCCCTCATTTATCATAATTGTCAACTATCAGACGTTAAATGTTTACACAACACCGTTAAATACACTTTAGCATCCTAATCACCTAAACCAACTGAAACGGACCAACAAACACAATTAAAACGACCTAAAATTGAGTTAGATCCAAATTTTTGTATTACACATGAAGTTTCCATAAGGTATAAATTATTGAATTATTACCAGATCTCAAACCCTAGGTGGTTTCAAATAGTTAAATATGTGTCATTTAACGTGTTACATGTGTACTAAACGGCCTAGTTATCAGTGTTGGCAACGAAGATAGGTTACAAAGACTAACGAGTTGACATTTCTAATATTTGAAGAACCAAATAGTTTATTTCAAAAATGCAAGGACCAAATAGTTGAAAGTGTGAAAAATGTGAAAAATAGTTGGAACTATGAAAATAATATAAAAAACTTTCCTTGTCTATTGTGCCTCCATTAGCACCTCTTCTCTTTCTTGAAAACAGCCCAAGAGAAAAATCATGTCTGCATCACTTTGGAAAAACAAATATACAGTGTGTGTTTCCTTTTCAAGCATTCGTTAAAGTATCATCTCTAAATCAATCAACCACAACAGAGGAAAGAAATTTAATTTTGATGTCTGTTAATTCAGGACACGAGAATAAAGAAGCGAAATCATCATTTATGCCATGTGAGAGGAAAACGTGAGAGTGAAAATGAATCAAAGAAGCTCAATCGAAGATCAGAGCTCACTATTTGTTGAATCTCAGATTCGTTTTGATGGGATTCTACCATTTGTTTTCTATCTTCCGAAAGCTCTTATAAATTTTTGTTAATTTTTTAAATTTTAAACTGACAGTTTCTAAGAAAGCTTGCTTCCTTTGTGCTCATCCGTACATTTTCAACCTTCAAAAAGCGAAAGCAAATATTTTGTACACTTTATACCTATTGTTTCTACTCATTTGGGTTTGAAAAATATCTTATTCACTTCTTGACAAGCTGTTTCATCGCTTCCTTCAAGTTCTTCTTTTTTTAGCTTGCTTGGAGTTCAATCCATGAAAAAATGAGACCCATTGAATCAAATGGAGCTTTGAAGTTGTAGAGAAATGAGTTAGTAAACTTCAGTCTTCTATTTCATAGTTGTTCAGAAGTTCTTTTGGTCCTCTTAGCTTCTTCTTCTTCTTCTGGGTCGAAACATATATGAGAATGGAGTTCAATGTAAAAATGGAATCGGTAGACTCAAATGGAAACGCAGCTTTTCCAGGTGAAGCATTACAAATAGTTCTTGGCATGGTGAAATCCCACAAAGAACGAAGTTGTATTTCATTAGTATGTAAAGAGTGGTATAATGCAGAGCGATGGTCACGAAGGCATGTGCTCATTAGAAATTGCTATTCTGTGTCTCCTGAGATCTTAACTTGTCGGTTTCCAAACATAAGAAGTGTGACCTTAAAAGGGAAGCCTAGTTTCTTAGATTTCAATTTGGTCCTTTCTAAATGGGGAGCTGATGTTCATTCATGGCTCATTGTCTTTGCCAAGAAATACCCATCTCTTGAGGAGTTGAGGCTTAAGAGGATGACTGTCACCGATGAGAGCTTGAAGTTTCTGTCTCTCTCATTTCAAAATTTCAGGGCTCTTTCACTTCACAGTTGTGATGGATTCACCACTGATGGCTTGGCTGCAATTGTCACTAATTGCAAGTAAGTATTGTTTTTCAACTCATTCATTTCAATCTAGTTTGTGTAGTTGTATAATACAGCTGATTCTAAATGTTGTCAACTTAAGACAAATAAATCCACCTCAAAAACTGACAACCAGACCTCAGTCCATGTCATATTTGTTTCCAAGTAAATGAGACATCAAATGAGGAAAGAGGGTAAGTAAATTTTGCAGCTCTTTTTTTTTTGGCCAAAATTTTGCAGCTCTTAATAAAGTCAAAACCACAAACCAAATGAATGTTTTGATGAGACTGGAACTAACAAAAAAAAAAAAAAGAGAAAAGAGAGAATTAGATTCAGATACTGAGACATGCTAAAGGCAAGCCATGGCACAATGCCATAGGATTTGTGCTGCCCCACATTTGTGGCATTGCAAATTTCATATGGTGTGCTTCATGCAACAGCACATACATGAGCTGTTTCTTGCAGCATGTTGCATAAATTACATGTGCAACATGGAAATAAGACCCAAATAGCATCATTTCCTCTGTTTTATAACCTCATCTATTTCCGAATTTCAAATTGTTGTTATGATATCCCAAGTTCTTTAAGCAACTTAAAAATCCCTCCATCTTAGTTTCTTTTGGAGTTTAGAATTAATGGCATGAAGGATTTCAGTTATGATAGTCACTGTTTAAATAGTATGACAACAAATTTAACATATTGTGTCATGAACTGGTGGAGTGGGCATATAATTATTCTACTCTTGTACTACTTATAGGTAAATTACACTTTGGTACCCTGTGGTTTGACCTTATTTCACTTTGGTACCCTGTGGTCTGAAACCTGACATTTTGGTATTCTGTGGTATTCTCCATTAACATATTGGTACCCTCTTGGAGCTATTTTGTAATTTTAACCATTAGAAATTTTGCAAAAATTACATATTGAACCCAAAATTTTTTTAAAGTTTTCATTTTAGTCCCTAGATAATATGTATCCAGGGACCTATTTGTAATTTTTTGAAAAATTGTTGGGGTCAATATGTAATTTTTGAAAAACTTGTTATAGTTAAAATTACAAAATAGCTCCAAATGGTACCAAAGTGTTAATAGAGAACACCACAGGATACTAAAGTGTCAAGTTTCAAACCATAGGGTACCAAAGTGAAATTAAGTCAAACCACAGGGTACCAAAGTGTAATTTACCCTAATCTTATTATAAATAGAAAGATAGACCTGCCAGTGTGGGTCAGTAATACCATGCATACTCCTCTCCTCTCCATTTTGATGTGTCGTCAATGCAAATAATTAATTAATGTTTGTATGTTTTACTTTTTTCTTTTGTTCTTTCCATTAATCTCATGTCACTGTTTTATTGTGAGGATAGTTTCTTCCCCTGTTCTCAGTATTGGATGTAGATGTAGATAGATTTCTTTGTCTTGATCAATGTCTCTATAGAATTTAATGGACACTATTTTGATTCTTGTTGCACCCACAATCTGTGTCACTGATTTACTTAGAAGGTATAGGTTTTTTCATTTACAATTATGTTAGATATTTTCTCACAACAACCACTACTCCAGCCTCCTCCGTGTATATATTCATGAATAGTTAGAGCACTATATGAGATTATGAAAGAATTGCTGTAGAAATCTGGTGTTTTACATCTTACTTTGACAAAATTTGGGTCCAATCAACTATTAAAGAATTATGAAAGTTTTGTTCTTCATGAAAAGGGGATATAAAGCAGGAAGAAAGAATTACGAGTATTGACAGATGTGTAACTTAAAAATTGACTGGAAGTGCCTGACTCATCTGATTTCTTGAAAATAGTTATGCTACCGCTCTTGGGTTCTATTGACATGGATACTACTAGCCGACAAGGCGACATGTTGTTGTGCATATTCTTGTTCTCTTATGCCTTTTTATAAACGTTGGTTGAGTAAAATCCAAGGAATATCCTTGATACAAACAAGACCTTAGATCTCATATTTATATACGTATGTGTATGTATGTTTGTCTTTTGTTTCTCTATTTTGATGTGGTCAACTTTTTTATGATTTGTATTAAATTCTCGTTTTAAGTTGTTGCCGGACCAATAGGTTGGTATTTGGTAATCAGTCGTGTGAATTTGCATGTTTAACTGTGTATGTACCTCTATTTTCTTACTATTTGCATGTTTGCTTCTTTTCTTACATTAAAGACCTAATTAGTTTAGAAATGATCATTTGACAACTAGTGCATTTGGATGATTTATTACAGAGAATTGATGTCTTTACTATTCAAGAATTTCACTTTTTTCTTTAAATCTAAAATTGCATTTCATGTTTAATCTAAAAAAAAAATTGCATTTCATGTTCCAAGAAAAGTTCATGATGTAATAGCCTACTGATTTCCAGTTGTGTCTGGTAACTGTTTAATTGGATATTCTCTGCATTTCATTTTTCACCCATGAATAATCCTCTGCATTCTACTTGCTTGCAGGAACTTAACCGAGCTTGACATACAGAAGAATTTTATTGAAGATGAAAGTGGCAGTTGGTTGAGTTGTTTCCCTGAAAGCTTCACATCATTGGAAGTACTGAATTTCGCCAACCTGCACAATGATGTAAATTTCAATGCGCTGGAGAGACTTGTGAGCAGGTGTAAATCATTGAAAACTTTAAAGGTTAACAAAGGCATAACACTAGAACAATTACAAAGGTTAGTGGTTTGTGCTCCTCAGCTTGTAGAGCTTGGTATGGGCTCATTTTCGCAGGAGCTTACAAAACAGCAGTACACAGACCTTCAAAGTGCATTATGCAATTGCAAAAATCTTCAGACCCTTTATGGGTTATGGGAACCTACATCACAATATCTCCCAGTTTTGTACCCTGCTTGCACAAATCTGACTTTTTTGAATTTGAGTTCTTCTACCTTAGACGGCAATGACCTTGCCAAGCTTGTTGTTCACTGTCCAAATCTTCGCCGCTTATGGGTATGGAATTTGATGTACTTTCCTTCCTTCCTATCTGGTATTCATTTTCTATTATTGAACTTAGAGAAAATAGGAACCAATGTTGCCTTGCTTAATGAATAAATATATATGTGATAAAGGTCTTGGATACAGTTAAAGACAAAGGGTTGGAGGCTGTTGGATCATATTGTCCATTGCTCGAGGAATTGCGTGTTTTATCAGAAGGCCTCTTTGATGATGGTATTGAACATGGTGTTACTGAATCAGGAATTGTTGCTGTATCTTATGGATGTCGTAGACTGCACTATGTCCTCTACTTCTGCTATCAGATGACTAATGCTGCTATAGCTACTATTGTTCAAAATTGCCCTGACTTGACTCACTTCCGTCTCTTCATAATGAACCCTTCTCAGCCAGATTACGTTACAAATAAGCCAATGGATGAAGCTTTTGGGGCAGTTGTAAAGACTTGCACAAAACTCCAAAGGCTTCAAGTATCAGGTTTGGTGACTGAGGTAACGTTTGAGTACATAGGGAAGTATGCCAAAAACTTGAAAACACTTTCAGTGGCGTTTGCTGGAGGCTGCGAAGATGATTGGGGTATGCAGTGCGTGCTGCAAGGTTGTCCTAAGCTGAGAAAACTTGAGATAAGAGATGGCTCATTATTCGGCAATGCAGCGCTTTTGTTGAGTTTGGGCAAGTGTGAATCAATGAGGTCATTGTGGATGTCAGGCTGCTATGTGACAATGAATGTAGCTAGATTAATAGCCAAAGAAATTCCATGGCTGAATGTTGAAGTAATAAAGGAAGAAGGAAATGATAGTAGCAGAGTTGAAAAAGTTTATGTCTATCCTTCTGTTGCTGGACCCAGAAGGGATGCCCCTCCCTTTGTACTCACCCTTTGAACCATGGAGTGTTTGGTAATAATTTCTGTTTCTAGCTTTGACACCATTATATTAACTAAAGTTAAAATGAAATATATGTTGAGTTTTAGGTCATGAAATTCTAAATGTTGAAGCAAAATAACAACCTTAGCTTGATTTCTATGTAACTTGCATTGTTTGTATGGGTGCTTATTCTAGTGCTAATTTAACTAGAGGCTGCAAGGGATCATAAAATTTTCATGCAGGCTAGGATAAATTTTAGAGAAAGCCCCTTCCTCAGAATGCTTTTCCAAGTTCCAAGACTCAATCCTATTTGGAAGTTGTACCTACTTTCCACTAATCTAATGTGCAAAAATTTTGTTTTGCAGACAACAATATCAAGTCCAGAGGATCATTAGCAGAAGGAAGGAATTTCAAGGACGCTTCCCTAGCTTCTGCAGCAATCATGTTGGTAGTCTCATTCAGGTCAAGAATATATATCTCTAGGTTGAGCAGTTATATAGTGAAAAACTGAAAATACTTCTAGTAAGTAGTGATCTTAGGGCGTATTCCTCCATGTTAACTTAATGCATTTAGGATCTTACTCCCTAGTATGCAAACTTGTTAAGACATAATTATAATTAGTAGAATTAATAGAGCTGATTGTATATAGCAAGAGTTGTTATAGTCATTTGTCTTATGCACTACTGATAGTTGTAGTTTAATTTCTCTGTGTATGTGGTCTTCTTAATTAATTATGTGGCGCAATGAAGTATCAATCACGTTATAGTGTTATACTCTCTTATTTTTGCAACCTTATTCATTCCTAAATCATCTAAAAAAATAATCTCTTACATTTGATGTGAAATAAATTAAAACCCCCAAGTTATTTCTTATATTTTGGTTTTATTATAGAAAAACAAAGAGGTATTGGATTCCTTTACGCCTTCACTTTCCTTTTCATAAACAGTGTCGTTTTATTACTTTGCTTAACAATGTTAAAACTTATACATGTGACCTTGTATATTCGTTCTTGCAACACGCACAATCCAGTTTGAAATTATTTTTATTAATTTATCTTTATATCATAATAAAATAACATATTTTTATAAAAAGATAATAAGTTAATTTATTGAAATTCAAATTCAATAAATTCTCTATTTTTAATTTTAACTTTTTATTTTTTAAAAAAATAAATTGTACCAACTTTCCAGCTACTTTTTCTCATTTTCTGAAAAATATTTCAAAGCTATCAGATGTGCAATAAATTTCGAGTTATCTTTTCTCATCTTTCCTTTATAACTGAACATTTCTTTATTCAATGTATCTTAAAAGATAAATATGAGAAGCAGTACCCTACCATCAATCAACCACAAGCATTCACCAAAATGGAATGCTGTCGTCTTTGATTTCTTGAGATAATTTTAGACAAAGACATTAAATACTCATATATATGCTTACACAATTGTTTTAGGACCAAAGAGTAATTTTAACAAAGTAAATTAAAGAATAGAGCTTTTAATTTTTGGATTTTAACAAATTGGGTTACTATCTCACCTTTATTAATATTTTACATTTGTGGATTTTCAACTGAGATTATTTATAAACTCAATATATACTGGTTATATAAATTTAAAACAGTTTCAAAAATAATAGTTTAAAACAATTATTCAAAAAAAATATTTTTTTATATTAAATTACAATAACGAAATTAATGAAAATCAACTCTATTTTTTTTTTAATTTTGAGAAAACAAAATATATCATATCTCTCTAATATCTCTCCAATACCACCAAATTGGTGAACCAAACAGACCCTTGTAACCTCATCAAATTCAGGCCATAAAGAAAAAGGCTAACCTCATCAAAATGGGTTTGATTGTGAATTTGTGATGTTTGGTGCGGTTAGCATCAAACGTTTGACCAGAAAAAAAAATCACCAAACTGTTAAATATAAACACTAAAATTAAACTGTAATAAACCATAAATTACTAATATACTTGTTTTTTCATCACATATTTTGTAATAAACCAGAAAAGAAAATCACCAAACTGTTTTTTCATCACATGAACTGTAATAAACTATATATTTAAAAGCCAGACGATATCATCTAATGGAATGTTAAGATTAATTCTCTCAACTTATAAATTATCGAAATTGATTTTATTTGTATCAATAAATATTTTTGGTTAAATAGTTATTTAAGTCTTCAAATTATTTTTTATTCTGTTTTGGTCCTTAAACTATGGAGTCAGTTTCATTTTGGTCCTCAAATTACTTTTTGTTCGTTTTATTCTTCAAACTTTCATTAGTGTTCTGTTTTAGCACTCAAACCTTCATATATGTTTAATTTTGGTCCTCAAACTTATAATAATTGATTTGGCAAAGAGAAAAAGAAAATTTTTTACTCTTTAAAAGAAAAATCAACTATAAATTTATTTTATTTTTATTCTCAAGCTTTTATAATAAGTGATTTGACAATGAGAGATAAAAAAGTTTTAACTTTTTATAAGAAAAATTAACTATAACTTTATCTCCAATTCATAACTAAAAATGAAAATTTTTCTTCCTCATTTTGTCAACTCGTTTATTATGACACATGTAAGTGGTAAATAATCCATCTGAATTGTTCGCGTTAAAAATAACAGTAGAAATCAGATAAAATCACTTTTTGGGGACCAAAATGAAAAAAAAAATATTTTGAGCAACAACATGAAACTAATCCAGTACAACGATAGAGGCTACATTTAGGATTTGATATGCTCCAAAATTGACTCCTTAACACATTTCATTATATGGTCGTGTTTTTATGCCTTTTAAATCAATTTTCCCTTTAATTTTTTTTTCAAATGTTTATTTATTTCGAATTTCGAAACTAAGCTTAGATTTTTCATGTCTAAGGCTCGGGTGGCGGAACCATTCATGCCTGGAGTATTGACTATTGACAGGAAAAATGAGGTATCTATTAAGTAAATGTACTTACCAGACCTATTTAATTTACGTACAAATCTAATACTACCAAAAAGTTATTAAAATCATTAAATGCGGCTCGTAGATGTAGACATATATAATAAGATTACCAACTCATAAAGCTAATCTTGTGTTATGGAAACATTCTAGAGGTGGGGGATAATCTAGACAGGAATTTTGTAAACATGCTTTTAACTAGGGGTGTACATGGGCTGGGCACTCGGCGCGGTACAGACCTGAGCCAGGCCGGGCCACCGGGTCCGGTAGGGCTAAATTTTTTAAAAAAATTATTTATTTATTCTATATATATTTTAACTTGTATATATTGGTAAGACAATTAATTTTGGATCAATTTAATTATGTTTTTATTAATAAAGACATTTAATTTGACTTAATTTTTTAAAAAATATTGATTTAATTAGATTAAATATATATTTTATTTATATTTTTAATATATAATTGATAAAAATAATAATAGATATATATTTCTTACAATTAAAAAATATTTAGTAGTATAAAATATAAATAAGTATAGTACAAAGTTTAAAATTTTTTTAAAAAAAATAATGGGGGTACCCCGGGCCGGGGCCGGGTCCGCCGGGTTTGGCCGGGCCGGGTCCAAGGTGTACACCCCTAGTTTTAACTTTATTTATACTTCATAATCCTTATTGACAAATGGTTGCTCCAATATACCCCTTTCAGATATTTAACACATAGGCAAAACATTTATTGTGTTTTCAACGTTTGGTGTCAATTTCAGTTATGCCCCCAACATTTGTTTTGTGTCAGTTATGCCCCCAACGTTTCACATTATTGCCAATTATACCTTAACCTCAATTTTTTTGGGCCAAAGTCCTATTTTAGTCCCTCAAATTTGCTCAAAGTTTTGTTTTGATCCCTCAGTTCAAAGTCCTTCATTCACCATCATCTTCACCACCAACACTGCCGCCGTCGAGCTTTTCCGACGAACTTTTCAGTGAGATACATGGCGGTTTCGACGACTACGAAAACTCCTAATCCAAAGTTTTATGACTTCCTGAATTCAATGACGACCTCTATTTTGTGAAAAAATAAAACTGAAATTAGAAAACTTTGAGCAAACTTAAGGGACCAAAATAAGACTTTGGCTCAAAAAGATTGAAGTTAAGGTATAATTGACAACAATGTGAAACATTAAGAGCATAATTGAAACTAACCCCCAACGTTAAGGGCACCAACAAGTTTTTTTTTTGCTTTAACACACACACACATATATATATATATATATTATATACATAATAATAATAATAATATATAAAATTCAAATATAATTTTAAAGTATTATGTTGTGTTATATATCCATCCAATAGAGTATCGGATACTTAATGAGTTAATGACATGAATTTGTTTTTGCAACTTCGTTGCTTTATAGTAGCGTATGTTAGATAATATGACATTGATGCCAACTGCGAAGCCCAGGAGAAAACGTTTAACCCCACATACTTCTTCACTAAAATTCACTCACACCCACCTTTAATTTCTTACTTACTTTTATGAGAAATTTTTGCTACCAATTACTCCTGCATCTTCATCTTTAATTACTTCTCCCCCATCTATCTCAAAATCAACTCTTCTATTATTGTGCTTGTTGCTTACTGAGTTGACTGCCAATTCACTATTTCATAGACTTGATTATGGGTCTTAAAAGTCCGACGAGCTTGAAAAAATTGGAATATATATAGGTCTAAAAATAATAGTCTAAAAAACATGAGTCCAATTCACTATTCGTACTTGCCACACACACAGTCCAATCTAGAATTATTTTTATTTATTTACCTACGTAACGTAATAAAATAACATACTAGGAACCAATGAACCATATTACGCAGTGGGCTGGGCTGCTTTGTAACTTATAGTCTAAAAAGTTAAAAACTTAGAATTCTTACAAATTAGTCCCTAACATTGGCCTTGCCTCCCAAATTTCTCTCTCAAAGTCTCTGCTAGAGTTTTCTAAAGCAAAAGCGCCGTTTTTGGAGGGCTCTTCTCCTTTTCTTCGTTTTTTTAATGCTTTTCTTTTCTTCTTCGTAGGAGTGTTCTCTCCCTTTCCTAGTAAAGGAGTTCCTCTCTCAAATAGTGAGAGTTCTTTTGACTCAAAAGCCTTGAAGAATGCTTTAGATCTACAATCCAGACGGTATTCAAAAGCAGTTGATGGAGAAATTTGCAAGTTCGGCCGAATCGGTGCGGATAGATGAAGCAGGTGGGGAATCCAAACGGTAAAGAGGCTGTGGTTTGCGGTTGAGGAGCCCTCCACAGTTGAAGTGTCTCACGTTTGATTTGTGTCCACTCTGTTTTTATAGATTAGATTTGGCTAGTCGCTTTTTCTCCCCTATTGTTGGATCTGGTGATGATTTGTTGTGTTTTTCTCTTCCCCTCGTGTGTTGCTTGGGGTTAGGCTGTTAATTTCTTTACTTAGGGAGAGTAGATCTTGCTTAGAATGAGTTTTTGGTGTATGATCTACATATCTCTTTGTCTGTCAAGGAGCGTAGGCATGTGCTTGTAGTGTATTTCTCTGAGTCTACTTGGTCTCTCGGTGTTCTTTCCTGCTTTGTCTGGGTTGTATGATGTATTTTCAGACAAAAAAAAAAAACAAATTAGTCCCTAAAATAAAAATAATTATTCTAGTTCTTATTAGATTAACATAATTATTTGGTGCCTATAATTTCATTGAATTTGTAACCAATTCCTTATAGTTTTATTACTTGTAAGCCAGTCCTTAAATTTTACAAAAAATTGTAAAAGAATCCTTAGTCATTAACAGTGTTACAACTTACAACTCTATTGAATATGCAGTAGAAAGCATATATGTTTGCTTCTTTTGGATTGTAACATTCAAGAGACCATGGTTTTGGTTCAAGTTGATTGGTTCTAGAGATTATAGCAGGTGAATGAATGGTTCTAAAATTATATGGAAGTTGTCGCAAAGGTGATGTCAGATTCTAGGTATGGCTTGGGCTTTTGGCTGTGACGAGTTAAAACTTTAGGAAGTGCTAATTTGGATTTTTTTTTGGCCCACGTGGATGTTATAAAATGCCACATATGCATTTAATTAGCAGAGTTTAACACTGGCTATGATTAAGGATTCTTTTAAATAATTTTATAAAATTTAAAGATTGAGTATTATTTTAATTTTCTTATTATTACTATTAATTTATTCCTTTTAAACTATATTTTAACTTAGGTCTAAATTCTAAATATGATAAAATTTGGGTGAAAAAACATAAATATACATAATATTTTATTAGCCTATTCTTTAGGTTATGCATCTATATGTCATAATCTTATTAGTTCAAAATTTATTGCATCCCATGTCTCAAAAGTAAACTTTGCATCATAGTCTAAACTCTAACCCAACCCTTTATAAAAAAAAAAAACTCTAACCTTAAAAATATGTTGTTTAATACCTGTATTTATTTTTTGGGGTAAATTACACTTTGGTACTTTGTGGTTTGACCCTATTTCACTTTGGCACCCTGTGGTTTAAAACGTGACCCTTTAGTACCCTAAGATCTCTACCATTACCCTTTTGGTACCTTGAATAATTTTTTCATTAGTTTTAGACGAAATTTGGCACGTGACCTGCACGTGAGTTTACTATAAAACTCAATTTTATCCAACATTTTACTGCAACAATAAAGATATAACGTATGTTTTAGTCCAAATTGAATGCTCCTACATATCCTCTCCTTTCCATCAAAATAACATTTATGCCACTGATGAGGGCAAATTTGTTTTTTGTGGAATGAGAGTGAGAAACTAGAAAATATATTAATAACTTGTATTAATAGTAGCGAAATATTTGATAGTAAGAAAACAAAACGGTCACTACTATATTTCGTTACTAATTAATATTTTGTTAAAGTATCTTAAACTTCCATTATAGCTATAAATCTGCAGAAAACAATAGAGATAGCGTGTGACAGAAGAAAACGTGTGACAACATGGCAATTAAAGCTTATGTGAAGTTTCTGTGTATCTTATTGAGAAAACCTACTTTTTGGTCCCTCAATTGTTACTGAGTCAATAATTTAGTCCCTGAATTATGGGAAACTACAACTCAGTCCCTCAATTGTACACTTCCGTCTACGTTTTGGTCCCTCAAGTGTTAACCGTTAGACTGTTAAGTGATGATGTGTCACTGTTAAGTGGTGAAGTGACTGTTAAATGCTGAGTTGGTATCCAAATAATCAATCCTACTCATATTTCATTTTATACATCACATTTTTGTTTTTTTTTTCCAATATACACATCATATAATCATATAATATAATTAAATTAAAAAACTAAATGAAAATTGATGAACTTTTGTGAGTTAGCTTGAAAAGTTCATCCCTCCTACCAAACCCTAGGATCTGAAATTAGTGAAATGAGCAAAACCTGAAAAAAGCAAAGACCAAAGAATTTCATAAAGAAACTTCATAAGCATTATTATGTGTCTTCCGTATAAATCCCGATCGAGAAATCATACAAACAAACACAAAAGGGAACCTAATTTTCCACACCGCGAAACCGACATAATTAATACGTCATATCATCTCCTTTTCTATTTCTTGATGACGCATTAGATTCCCAAAGAGAGAAACTCAAATTGAAGAATAGATTTAAGAAATACCTCTGGTTTCTCACACGCATTGAATCTTGGGAAGAAGATATGGGGGTTGAGCCGTAAAACCCTTTTGAGTCGTTCGCAAAGGGAGAGAGAATGAGGGAGATGATGACGATGCAGTAGGGTTTTTTTAGATTTTGCTCATTTCACTGATTTTTAGATTCTTGGTAGGAGGGATGAACTTTTGAAGCTAAACCCAGAAAAGTTCATCAATTTTCATTTAGTTTTTTAATTTAATTATATTATATGATTATATGATGTGTATATTGAAAAAAAAAACAAAATGTGATGTGTAAAATGAAATATGAGTAGGATTGATTATTTAGGTACTAACTCAGCATTTAACAGCCACTTCACTATTTAACAGTGACACATCGTCATTTAATAGCCTAATGACTGACGGTTAATACTTGAGGGACCAAAACGTAGACAGAAGTGTACAATTGAGGGATTGAGTTGTAGTTTCCCACAATTCATGGACCAAATCGTTGACTCAGTAACAATTGAGGGACCAAAAATAAGTTTTCTCTATCTTATTTTACTCGGTTCATATTAGGCCATCTTCTTCATATTTTCCTCACTTCATGTATTTCACTCTTTTCCATTTTAAATTACAACAAACTTTTTGAAAAACATACTTATTTTTCTTTAAAATATTTCAAATATATTTTTGAAATATAAATATTAAAAAAAATGATAAATTTCAGAATTTTTTTAAAAAAGTCATCTATCGTTTTTTTCAAAAACAAAAATTACAACTTCTCTAAAAAATATATCTACTTTTCTTGATTGAAAAAAATTCAAAAAAATTTTAAATTTAAAAAAAAAATTACAACTTCTCTAAAAAAAATATATCTATTTTTTATTAAAAAATTTCAAAAATATTTTTTAAAATACAATTATTTAAATAAAATACAATTGTTTATAAAAAATTGATTTCAGAACTTTATTTTTTAAAAGAAAATCAACAGTTTTTTTAAATAAATAATACTTTTCTTAAAACAACCAATTTCAGAAAATTAAAAATTGAAAAGAAAGAAAAGGTCAAATCTAACAATTTTAGCATTTTTTTTTTAATTTAGGATTCTAAACTTTTTTTAAAAACAAAAAAGTTAGCATAAAACAAATATAAGTGAGAGTGAATAGATCATCTAACCCCCAATGCCCAACATTTCACCAAAATCATGTGCTCCAACTTTCATCCGGTCATTGCACACAGTGAACACAACGAAACAAAAATAGTACAAAAAAAAACAGCAATTTCACAAAAGAGATAAATTCGGTTTGGATTAATTCTAATGACACCCAAAAGATTAATTACAAACTAAAATCCTATATTTTTTTTAACAAAATTGAAAACCTATATGGTTGATTTTGATTGTAGAAATTGGATGGAAGATGAATGTTATTCTCTTTCTATTTAATATACTATTACATCGGTACTAAAAAAACAATAAAGATTGTAACCAAATAAAACAAAAAACAATAAATATGACCAGAGTGACAACATTTTTTCTGGACAAAAGATGATAAAATACTATATTGAGAAGGTGGCTACTTTTGTACTTCCCACCTTTTATGGGAAATAAGAGAGAGAAAGTGAGAAAAATAAAGATTTTCAAAATAATTTTGATTTGGTTTGTTTAGTGCCAGCAAGCACTTGGGTGAGGAAGAGACTTAAAAAGAGCAAAAAAATAGCAACACGAGACACTAATTTCTGTGGAAAAGTAGAAGAAATTTGGGAAGCAAATTCTTACACGTACCGATCAAATATGCATATTTTAATTATTCTTATTTAGGTATGTTATGAAAGATAATAATTGTTTCAAATTGATATAAAATTATGGGTACTCCATTAGGGATGGCACCCGCGCGCGGCGGGGACGAGGGAAGCACTCCCCGTCCCCGCCCCGCCAAAAAAATTTTCCCCGTCCCCGTCCTCAATCCCTATGTCTCTTCTTACAAATTCTATTAGGTTGAAAGAATTACTAATTTAAATCATGTGTGAGCGTGTATATATATATCACACTTAAAATCATGGTCCCATATCTTTTGGTAAGATCCCAATTTAGTCTCATATCGGGGACCTATTTGATTAACTTTAGAAAAATTCGGGAACCTATTTGTCAATTTCCTAAATTCGGGGACCAATCTGTCAGCGAGCCAATAATCAATGGACCAATTTAGTAGTTTACTCTATAAATATATATCGTGTCCTGTGTCTATATCAATGTCCATATTTCATAAGTGATGGAAAATTGGCAATAATGTCATTCATTTGGTAACCCCCTGCAACAAATATTAAATAGTGAGCACATGACATATTTGTTTTTTGTAGTAAAAAGTTTATGTGAGTTGGGCCTCGTGGGCTCACTAAGGTCAGGACAGGTCTCAAGGCAAATAAAGAAATGTGCACAATAAAAGTTGGTACATGTAATATATAAGGACATATGAGAGCAAATATTAACAAAGTATCATATAGGGATCATTTTAAAAACATTTGACATTATCAAAAACCTTAATTAATTAACCAAATATTTAATTAATAATAATTAATCAATGAAAAACTTACTAATCAAAGTTTAGTCTACTAATTATCATTGAAAGTGATTGTAAGACGTTGTGATCAAAATAAAAAATAATTGTAATTTATAAGAATGTTTCTTAATTTTAATACATGTTTTTTCTTTAATAAAAAAAGAATGGATTAATCCATTAGCCTATTCAACTCAACTCATGATTTTGATTTGGATTAATTTTTTTAGTTCGCTTATTTTTTTAAAATTAAATTCAATCCAACTTACTCTTAATTTAACTCAACCTACACCGTCAGTGGTTAAATAGTATACAAATTTTTGGAGGTTGATCCGCTAAAGTTCCTAAGGGATAAAGTTCGCTAAAGCTGCTATATAGTTGCTAATCTGCACTACTTGCTTGTCATTGAAAAACTTTTTTAGTTATATCATGCTATATACTCATAATAATAATTATGAATAAAGATTAAGAAAATTTAATTTTTATTTATAATTATTCATTTAATGAATAAAATAATTTTTATAATAAAAATTAAATAATTTGTTTTCATAATCATATTTTTTCAATTACGTTTAGCAAATATAAAAATAAAAACAAATAACCATTTATATTATATATTAAATAATAGATGATGCCATTTATTTAATCTTTGAAGAGCTGGAAACTATTTTTCGGTTTCGTATTACCAACTCCAGAGTAAAATGTAAATAAATAAATAAAAAAGGTAGAAAACCTTCTCAAAACTGCCACTCCCACCATTTGATGCAATGAACGGACAAGATGTTTTTTTTTTTTGGCTGATCCAATTTCAAATTTTTGATAGACATAAAAACAAGCACAGGGGTTTAGACATAAAAACAACAGGGTTTTGGGTTTTCCTTTTCAAGTCAAGTTTTCTTTGTCGCCAAGTCTCAAAATCTCTGCGTCTTGCTACCACTCCGGTCAGCCATTGCCTTCCGTCGAGCGCCGTAAGCGGCGGCGGAACCGTCGTCCACCGAGAATCTACCGTTCTACTGGCATTGACGGTGAGATTATTGTAAACGGACTCTCCCCTTTTGCTTCTTTGTTTGTGTTCGAATGTTTTCTTCAACAAGTACAATTGATTCTTCTGTGGTTGAGCAGAATTGATGTTTCTTGTTTCTGGTTGTGTCTTTTGTGAAACTTTTGATAATGGCTCTCCTCATCATAAGTTGTCTGTATTGCATTTCTAATATTGTAATTGTGGTGTTTTCTTCCCTTTGTTTTTATATATTGTCCCTTACCAAAGATATTAGTAAGATTCATTTGATTAAGTTTGACAAGTTTATGAGAACAGTGCCAATGAGGATTATTCCAATCTCTACCAAGGTGTTATTATGTACTGATTCAATCTTAAGATGTAGTGGCTATTTTTGAGAAAGTGGTACTTTTCACCAGTATGTTCAGAAGTTTTGTGACTTGTTTTTTGCTTAGGATATTGATCATTGAAGAGTTATTTACTCTTGTTGTTATCATTATTGTTATTTTTTTATTTTTTAATTTCACTGCTGTTTGCCTAGCGAAGGTTATGTTTCTTATCCAAAGCAGTGATAGCAATGATATGACAGCCAGTAATGTTACATGTACAATCACATTATTATTACGCTTGTTTTATGTAGTATACGCTTGTTTGCTTATGATGTAGTTCAATTGGAAACCATTCAAGATTGTTACCTTTATTATTACATCAACTAAAAACAAAATCGGAAAAGGAATTTGCATTCATCAGCTTCACATTTTAAGTAAACCATAAATAATTCTGTAGTCATTCTTGGTCTGAATTTATCTGGTTTTATACACTAAAGCACATATACACATTTATTACTATAAGACTTTGGATATTTATTTTGGTCACTTCTGTACTTTGGATTTTTCAAAGCATGCTTTATAACTTACATTGTGACTGACATATCATGCTATTAATGTAGTTAGTCATTTCTGTAGAAAAGTATTGCCCATTTATATTTGATGTTTCTTGTTACATAAATCATGATGTACAAGGAATAGAATTTCTTACAACTCGGCGTCTAGAAATTTATTGTCATCTCATTAAGGAGAAAATTTTGTCCAATTGCATCATTATAAATTTTGTCAGCACAAATGACCTGGTGGTGAAGATCTTAACCAAATGCCTCCAAGGTCCTCATATCAATTATATTTGCAACAAGCTTAGCACATACAAGTTATATGCTCCACATCTACAGTTTAAACTTAGCATAAATATTTTTACTTTAATGTCACATTGCTTGTTTCTTGCGCTATATTTTTTATTTTTACATAAACATGGTATTATATGAGCTTATCAATTAAGTTATGTCATTGTTTTCCTCTTAGCAATCTAGTACTAGCTAATAGTAAAATGTCTTATAGATTTTACTCCACTAATTATATATCTCAACTTTATTATAGGTTCTTGAGATGGATATATACTACTTTAACTGGAGAGACACTCACGGACTAATGAATCCTATCAGACATCAGGGAAAGATGGGTAAATGATCTTTATAATGTTCTTTGTATTTAAACTAGAATGATCTTAATTTCTCAACAATTTTGGAGGGTGATGGGCCTGCTAGACATGGGCCCACAAAGAATGAGAAAAGTATGTGCGTGAGTAAGGGATGTAATGGTTTTATTAGTATTTATAGAGGGTTTTGGGGAAAGAAAAAAAAAAGGAGGAAATGAGTAGGGACTTTGGAAGAGAACTTGGCCTCTCGAAAGCCAAGTAATGAGGGAGAGTGCTGGCCTCTTGAATGTCCAGCTGTTGTGTTAGTGTTTGTGTGAGGTTTGTGTTGTTTTAGTCCTTGTAAGTGTCTTTTTTCTAATATAAGAGTGAAGGGTTGCTGTCTATCCATCTTGTAATTTCTGTGTTGTGTTGTTCTGTATTTTGGTGAGGGTTTCATGTATTGTGGCTGTTCTGTTTGGTGTTCCATGTTCAGTTGAGACACCAATTTGTGTGTATTGTCCATTATTTTCAGTAATATAGTGTAGGGTTGTATCAATTGGTATCAGAGCAGTTTGATCCTTTGAGTATGAGTAGAATGGAAGGAAGGGTAGAGGTTTTGAAGAAGGATGTACCCACTATGGAGCAGTTGAGCGAGTGTATAAAAGAGATTCGGGCTATGTTGTTGTCTGGACAAGTTCTACCTAAACTACAAAGGGTAGAAATGCTTAGAACGGAGGGTGAAGTTGAAAGCTTAGAGGAGGACGTTGCTAGCCTCAAAGAAGAGATGGTGGGAGTAAGAGAGGACAACCAAATCACCGAGGAATGCATGAGAGACTCACGTGATGCTGTCATTGGAGTAGCAAACAGTGCCAAGATGAGGGAGCTCACATGGTCTGCTAGTTGGACTCAGCTAGAAACTTCTGGGCAGCGCTCAAAGAAAGATGGGGGAAAGGAAGAAGAACCACGGGAAGGTAAGAAGACAGACCTGAAAACAGAGAAGGACATACTTCTTAGAAGGAAATACTTCTTAGAGGCCGACATAGCCAAGAGGCCAAGGTTGGAGCATGGTTGTTGTGATGCTGACAAAACTGGAGTGGGCAGCGTACTGTGTTTTTTCTTGGCGGCAGAAAAAAGAAGAGCTGAGAGTGCAAGGGTTAAGAGGGAGTGGATCTTGGATAGGGTTAAAAACATTGTTTGGGGAAGAGGCCCAAAATTAAAGGTAAGGAATTATATGAATGGGCTTTATAACACTTACTTTACTGGGCCCAATTTGGATTCATTAATACTTATCCTTAGGTAATCTTGCTTGTTATGGCCTTATGGAATAGAATGCATTAGATTACAAAGCACCCAAGTGATCGAATGCTAAGTTGGGAAAGGGGGAATGTCAAAGATAAAACATATGGCTCGCCCAAATCTGTTTTCTGTGAGAAGCTCTCTGTTGTGCAACGAAATGAATCAGAATTGGGCTTCAATTCTGCTGAGAAAGTTGGGGATTTCCAAATATGCAAGATTCAACAACTCATGAACTTGCTAATGGCTGAAGAAGAAGATGATAACTACAAAAGAACACCTTGGAAGGAGATTCAAGAAAACAGGGAGGAAAAACACATAGCCCTTCTGTCTACCCTAGCAGAAATGGGGCTTAAGTTCCATCTAGACTTATTGAAGGAGGTAACAGTTGTTCTACCCATTATTTCTATCCTTGAAGAATCTCACTTTGGTATCCTAATGGCAAGAGCTATGTTGAACACCATTAATATTCAAATAAATGCATCAGAAATGGCTTTTCTTGAGCATTCAGCAGCAGCAACTGTAATGGAGGATCCAGAGTTCTTTTCCTTGATAGAAGAAGCTTTGAAATCTTGGTATGAAAAAGGAAAATATCTTAGGCCTCCCTTTCTAAGTGTCATTGGTTATGAAAATTGTGATCCAAAACTGCTCAAGTATGCCGGGACCAAAAGAGCCATTGAATATGGGAAATTTATTGAAAGTTGTGATCTTCAATTTGCATGGAAACCACCAAAGAGTGAGTGGCAAAGGCTAGTTCTGGGTGCTTCTAGTACTACTGTCAGTCCTAGGGGTGCAATACTACATCATCAAGGGGCATTTCTCATGTCTTTAAGTGGAGCTCTTATTTGGAGAATGGATGAAGGAGCTATCTATGTTGGGGAGATTGTGATGCAGGTAAATATTGTGATGAAAGGTTACTTAAAGATCCTAAAAGTAAATGAAGAAACCTTCACAAATGGGTGGTTTTATTCTAGGAATCATGATATGAAGCATTTAGTTGGGTACATAAAAATCAAAGAAAGATCAAAGGACATCATCATCATAGGGACAAGAAACATAAACAGTGCTGAACAGGGCAAGGAGAAGATATATCATTATTCATCATTTGGATGGATGTCTGGCAGAATCAATGAATATGCTTTTGGCAAGAAAATTCAAGAAATTGAAGAAGCCATAGTTCAAGCCTCCACTGTTAATTCTCACCTTGAGGACAAGGTGAATCTTGTTGGGGAGGGTATTGATGGGCCTGCTAGACATGGGCCCACAAAGAATGAGAAAAGTATGTGCGTGAGTAAGGGATGTAATGGTTTTATTAGTACTTATAGAGGGTTTTGGGGAAAGAAAAAAAGGAGGAAATGAGTAGGGACTTTGGGAGAGAACTTGGCCTCTCGAAAGCCAAGTAATGAGGGAGAGTGCTGGCCTCTTGAATGTCCAGCTGTTGTGTTAGTGTTTGTGTGAGGTTTGTGTTGTTTTAGTCCTTGTAAGTGTCTTTTTTCTAATATAAGAGTGAAGGGTTGCTGTCTATCCATCTTGTAATTTCTGTGTTGTGTTGTTCTGTATTTTGGTGAGGGTTTCATGTATTGTGGCTGTTCTGTTTGGTGTTCCATGTTCAGTTGAGACACCAATTTGTGTGTATTGTCCATTATTTTCAGTAATATAGTGTAGGGTTGTATCA
>QANZ01012210.1:54528-97351 GCA_003254925.1 Chamaecrista fasciculata
TATTTTGTGTTTTTGGGTAAATTCACTTAAAATCTTAATTTACTTCATTTTCTTATGTTTTGATCCTATTATAAAAAGAAAAGGACCTTAATATAAGAAAATAAAACTTTTGGGGATGAAAGTTTATTTTTCCTCTTTTTTTAACGGAAAAATGGATGGAAAACGTTAGAGGGACCAACTTTTTCAAGTTTTGCATAACTGGGGGACCAATATGGAACAAAAAATAACTGGGGGACCTATTTGGAACAAGGAGCATAACTGGAGGACCAAAATAGGACTTTGGCCTAAATAAAATAAGTCTCTTCAATTTTGACAAAACATTATTTCTCCAACTCAATCAAAATAAATAGATAAATCTCTCCCACAAATATAATGCTCACAAATTTTTGAACTCAAATTTGATTATGCATGTTGTTTGAAATTAGGTTTTAAGATATATATTAAAATATTTGCATATAATACTTGGATTTTCTTTATATATTACTAAACATTATTGGGTCTGGCATTTTTAGCTCAATATTGAATTTTTTGGGCTAAACAGTAAGTTCAATTGCGTACTGTAGGCACAGCAACAGTTTACAACTTTAAATATTTTCGTTTTTGGACTTAACGAAAGAGGCCCATAATATCTGATATGTCCATAGACCATATTGGGTCTTACAATCCCTACACCACAGCACCAAATCAACTACAAAAACAAGATTGAGCAAAAAAAAAAACTACAAAAACAAGTTTTAAAACAAATGCATAAGCTCCGACTGGCAATTTATAGATAAAATGGATATGAATACCTTGGATTTCTTAATTGTGCATTTCTTCGTGAATTTCCATCCCATCACTATAATCTAATGAGCCACATCACCCAATAATTGTGCAAATTGAAATACATGCTAGTGACCATTGTTAGGATATTTTATTTTGAAAAAAAAATATTTTTTTGGTTTTTAATTTGTTTTAAAATGATAATTTTGTTCTTAATATTATAAAGAGAAAACTTACTATTTGGTCCATGAATTTATATTAAATCAACTAATCAATCCCTAAATAATTAAAATATGACTTAGATCCTAAATTATTTCATTGTCAATGATTTGATCCTTGGGTTAAATCTAGACACTAAAAAAATAAAAATTCAGTCCAAATTTATAGACTACAAAATATTAATTTAGTAAAAATTTAGAGAAAAAAAAGTATAAAATCAGTTCAAATTCATAGATTAAATCATCACTAAGGACCAAATAATTGACAATTGAAATATTTTTGGAACTAATTACTCAGGAACTCATTAGTTCACTCGATGTAAATTCAAATATCTACTTGACTCAATGTAAAAAGTATATTTTCTAAAAGTTTCATTTATTTTCTTTTTTTTTAAAATAATTATTTAATAGAATAACATTGGCCACTAGCATGCATTTCAATTTTCACAACTATTGGTGAGATGGCTCATTAGATTATAATGATCGGGAGAAAATTCATAGAGAAATGCATAATTAAGAAATATAAGGGATCGGATCCAGATAGAATGGACTTTAGTTTTCCTATTGATAAAAATAATTCCAAAATAAAAAAAATGGACAAGGTATCCAATCAAATCAAAATTCAACAAATTTAGATTCTGTTTAAACTATATATATAACTCAGTCTTTGAAAAATATCAATACTGCTAACTCAGTTCCTGAATGATTGATTTTATACTAAATAGTCCCTGAATTATTGTACGTCTATACACGTTAATCATTCCGTAAGTTGATGTTAATGACCCAAACGATAATGCCAACGTATAATGTTAAATATATGCGTGACACGTGATGTATATTTGAAAAAGACAGAGGAAGAGAAGCAGGGCAAAGCTATACTTTCGTTGACCCACCATCTCCACGTAAGTAGAATTAGCTAATGAAAAGAAGCATCCTCCTCTCTTCTCTCAATCCCATTCACATATTCATTCAGCAAAAAAGTATCTAGGAAACTAATTACTGATCAGGCTTGTTTGATTAGTTGTTACATTAGTATTTTAGTTTCATTATTACTAACATACCCTTACTCATTATCTCAATTTTATTCTATTATCAATTACTAATTCTACCCATATACAATTAAAAAAACTGATATAATTATTTCAACCAATCACAATTATTACATACTTTTTTATATAATTTCACATTCGACTTTTTTTCATTACATTCAAACAATCCAAACACCATTTTTTCACCATATCATTACCATTTTATAAAAATATAATCACTAATAAAACTGGCCACTGGGAAGAAGCTAATGAAGCTGATCAAGTCGATTATGAAGAAATGTAAACCTATGTTTTACGGCTTGCTCAACTCTACCACTACTACTTCCTCTGATATGAAACTTAATCCCTTCCCAAGGTTCAATCCTGCCTCATCTGAATGCCCTTGGCCTAAGCTTTTGCTTCAAAAACAACACTAATTAATACCCTTGTTTCAAGATACAACTTCATCTTTGTTAATTCTTCTTCTATGGCCTTCTTACATATCACAAAGAAAATAGAATAGACTAGTTGGTGTTGGTAATAGAAGCCAGCGAATCTTAAGTTGTTGCATCATGCATGCATGTGTTTCAACAATTCAACATCTATACTCTCTGACTCCACTCACAATATTCAGTTGTTCAAGTTTTGATTGATTCAACATGTAATCTATACCACTTTTAATATATGTGTGTGTCTCTCTATATATTATTTTAATTGAAATAGAAGTAATCAGTTAATCAAGATTGACCAAACTAGCAAGCGTGGATGCACAAAGGTATGATTTTGAAGAAGACGTTGTCCAAAATAAGTCCTTTTTCTGCAACTTATCTACAAAAATGTCGGGCTGTTAACCTTATTATTGGAATGCAGAATCATCGATTATGGGTGTTAATTGGGGTCGCCAAACCAATCATGTTGGTCTTCTTTTGGGTCAAAATAGAAAATTCAGGTTGTAAAAGCACATATGTGTAAAGGTAAAGATGAGGAGTTTTTTTGAATCGGTGCCATCATCTGATTGAGGAGTTTTGAATCAATGGGAAGGAAAAGCAGAGAAAGAGAAAGAAAGGGTTAACCTGAATAAATGGGTGAGAAGGGAATAATGATGAAATGGTGGTCAGAGCTAATCAATCTAAGAGGGGGAGAGAGTCTATCTTTCTTTCTCATGCACTCACGCAATCACGCCTAAAATGTCCAAACTTAATTTCTTTCAAGGATTAAAAGTGACATTTTCATCATTCAGGGACTAAATCGTCACCCAATGTATCTTTCAGAAACTGATTTGTATGTTTACTCTTCTCTTTAATATTGTTCAATAAAAGACTTCACACATAAAGAGACAAAACAATCATAATCAGTCTTGCACTCAGATTTCATCCTCTTTCCTAATTTGATATCAAATTCATGTGATTTCGTGCTAAGAATATGCATAATGAGCAAACTATAAATTAGATATCTCGAAAATCAAGAGTTAACGGATTTAGATTCTCCTTTATCTATATTGTCAAGGGCGCTCACCTCAGTGCCATTAAGGTCAGCGAAAGGCAAGCGACTTGGTGAAATCTGGATAAATAAAAAAGTCAAAAAGTGCAGCTAAAGCCAAACAAATATATAACTTAATGCTTAAAAATATGAAGCCCGACTCAATAATTCATTGACCAATCTAATAGATATGATTTCAGTTATTAGATATTTTCTTTACATAGAAGATGCATTCATTAAACGCAAACTAAAGGAACAACAAAACAAAAGGATGTGGTTAAATCTTATCCAAACCAGTCCTACACGGATAAAAAGTTACACCAGCAAGATCTTACAAGAACAAATCATACAAAACAGTTCCTATCAACTACAGCTTGTTTGGCAAGAGCATCAACAAAAGCATTCTCTTTACTGTAGATATTATGGCAGGTGTTAGCATCGTGAACTGCCTCTGAGATTGACCTGCAAGAATCAATATCAATAATAGGAAACAAATTAATGATGAGTTTTAGGGATATCTATACCATTGAATAAATTCACTGCAATCAAAAAATCAGATTCAACATGAATGAAGGAGCAACCCACATCAAGAGCCACTGTAAACCCTATAGAGATACTCCAAAGTTCAGCAGCCAAACTAGAATCTATACCAAGGAATTTTAAGAACCCCACAATCCAGTCACCATTACTGTTTCTAAGGGAATTAGAAACTCCACCATGAGAGCCATCACAGTTGAGTTTGACACAGCCTTGTGCAGGAGGGTCCCAACCAGTATGAATCA
This sequence comes from Chamaecrista fasciculata, assembly GCA_003254925.1. Classification (NCBI taxonomy): domain Eukaryota; kingdom Viridiplantae; phylum Streptophyta; class Magnoliopsida; order Fabales; family Fabaceae; genus Chamaecrista; species Chamaecrista fasciculata. Next base: position 58,798 of record QANZ01012210.1, read on the forward strand.
CATTATGGGGGGTAGCAGCAAGTACATTGAGAGAAGAAGCCATATAGAGAAACTCAAAGGCTTGGGATCTTGCACGAGATAATGGATGGAGAATAAAAAATATCATTTCCAAAGATCTCCTTGTTTCTAGCGTTCCAAATTTGCAAGAAAAAAGATATATGAACAAGGTCTCATGAGAGATATTAAAAGTTCAGGTCCTAGAGCAGCAAGCATTAGACTTAAGCCATTCCAAGAAAGAGGGACAGTTGGTATGATTGGGAATAATAATAACTAATTAGCAGAAAAGTGCAGCAGCGGAACCATTTCTCGACTCAAATGATTATACTAATGTTTTCTGTCATTATATACCCACACAGAGTATTAAAATTTAGTAAATTGGTAATACACATGATATATCAGTCACTAGTTTTCCACCAAAATTAGTCCAGCTTTTTTTTTACAACACATTTACCAAAACTCTCTCCACACTCCACAAGCTTAATAGCACACCACAACCAGATAATTATAGTCTTATAGACTAGCAATCGAGCCTGTTCATGCTAACTGCTAAGCCTCACAATCCTTACACCACCGGGTGAGCACCAATCAAGTACAAAATCAATTTTTAAAAGAAACCCAGAAGCTCAGACTAGCAATATAGATAGAATGGACTCTAATTATAGGTAGCAAATCAAGTGTCAGCAAATAAAGAGGAATTATCACTGTTTGGTAGATGAGACTAGTACTCAAATTTCAACCCCTTTCCTAAACTGATATCAAATTCATCCTATTTAATGATAAACAATATTTAATAATTAACAATTAACCAAAGACAACCAAATCCATCATACCAAGCCTGCTTCGACACAAGTCGAAAGATCCACAACACTTTATCAATTTAAGATGACTCTGAATACATCCACCACCTGGAATGACTATTCATTGAATGGGATAAGGATATAAGGAAGGAAACAAACTAAGTTAGGTGAATATTTTTCTGACATTGCCTATTTCTGAGGTTCTACAAATGCTTAACGTCAATAAACTGCAACTTAGCCACTAGAACAGTTAGTCTATCGGTTCAGGACAACATCAAAAGAAACACTATGAATAGCAATGACCATTATGATTATCTTAGACAGTGACAACCACAAGGACGTCAAAAAAATATGGCATCATTTGTGGACTACATCCACCAATACTTTCTACACACTCCACAAGCTTAAGAACACACCACAACTAGACAGTTAGAGTAACCATAGAACCTATTCATGTTAAGCCTCACAATCCCTAAACCACAGGTAGAGAACCAGTCAAGTACAAAAGGGCAAACAAGGTCATAAATGGTGGCAGTAACTAAGGTTTTATTCTCTTTAAACCACATCATATGCTGGAGCAGATAATACTTTAAATAACACAAAAACAAGGAAATAATACAGTATTGCCAGTCAAGACCTACATTTATTAAATCTTCAATGATGGCAGCAACACAATGGAACAGGGCGAACAAGGTCATAAATGGAACCAACCCAGAGTGAAAATTTCTATATGATAGCGATGTCGACCAAACCTTACCATTTCAATAAATCAGAAATGGTGCGTTGGAGGAGCTTGTGGACCATGTGGCACACTATTAGGAAGGGCCACTGCAGTGGATTTGCCGGCAAATCCACAACGACAGTGGGTCCACCCTCATTGTTCTCCCAAACCAATATAAAGACTGGAGTACAACAAAGAAAACAACTAGAGATTTTTTTAATGAATTGAAGCCCATCAACATTGACAATCCAATGGACAAAAAAGACCAGTTCTAAAAATGGACTTTAGGTGTCAGAGGCAACGTTTGCACTCTATAGCATATTGACAGTTGAAACAAAAGGATCCTTGTGATAACATATTCAATTGTCTTAGAAAAGAATATGGATAGACAAAATAGTCTGCTACATCACTAACAAACAAAATTGTCAAATTGGATGAATGCAGGGAAATCACGGATAAATCAACTAAACACTTGTAAAATCAAATGAAGATCAGAACAAAAAGATATTATCTATTACAACACCTTGGATGTTACTGACAAAAAAGGTAAAGTCAGGCATTAAAAAATGATGTAATTTAGAGATATAAATAGAGTTGCTAACCAAGGCATCCTCATTGAGTAGATTTCATCCTACAAAGCTCGACCTCAAACCCTTCATTCATTATCTTCCTCCACACTCGGGTTTCAAAGATTAAACAAGTCCGGTCCGAAGGATCTTTGGCTTTGAAGGTAATGCGATAGACTATGCCAGTAACAAATTGAAACGTGCACTTGACAAGCTCAACAAATCCATAGTTTGACTTCTAATAAACATGATTGAAATCATTAGTCCTACTAAAACTGCATGTACAAGTACAAAGTTAAAACAAAAATAAAAATGAAATGTAATAAACTTACATTGTTGGAATTAAAAATTCTTAATGCTTCCTTGCAGTATTGGCGCAATTCATTCGGAGTTCTTTTGCCGACGGAATACGGTGCAATTCCACCGGACTTGTTAAAGTGCGGAATGTAGGGAGCGTCAAAACCCTGTGAAAAGTCCCAATTAGGCAATTACACATAAATTAAACATAAAACTTGTGATGTCATAGATTTATACCTCACTCTCACTGACGATCTTATTGTATAAGCGATCTTCTTCATCGGTCATGGGAAGTTGGTAGTCCTTAAAAAAAGGCAGGTATTTTGGATCAATCCTTTTCTGTTGGATTAATTTGTTCTCCCTCGCTCTCCTCTTGTAAGCAGACACGATATTTTTAGCCAAACCACGGGGCTTCTTGTACCAAGCAGAGTCGTGATCTTCAGCCCAACGGAACTTTTTGTAAGTAGACGAGATATCTTCAGCCAAACGGGGCTTCTTATCACGACGGGGCTTCTTATGACGACGGGGCTTCTTGTTGCAAGCAGACACGATATGTTTAGCCAAACGGGGCTTCTTGTCACGACGGAGATCGAGATCTTCAGCAGCAGAGTCGAGATCTTCAGCAAAACGGGGATTCTTGTTGCAAGCAGAGTCGAGATCTTCAGCCAACGGGGGATTCTTGTTGCAAGCAGAGTCGAGATCTTCAGCCAACGGGGGATTCTTGTTGCAAGCAGAGTCGAGATCTTCAGCCGAACGGGGATTCTTGTTGCAAGCAGAGTCGAGATCTTCAGCCACAGGGGGCTCGGAACTCGCAAGGCCGACATGCTGTTCCATCTTAGAGCGCTTTGATGGCGGTGTGTTTTCAACCAGAAGAAAAAGGCAGGAGATTCACGAATTTGGCGGTGTGCTTTGATGGCGCTGTGTTTTATAGAAGCGGCAAGTTTGTCTCTATCTCTAATTTTGATAAGGCAAAAGGGCAAATTTGGTACTATATAGATTTCAATATCAATCACGTTAATATCTCAATTTAAATATTAACATATTTTATTTAAACGAATTGATCTTAATATTAGATAAGATTTAAATTTATTATCATCTCATTAACACTATAATTTTTTATATTAAATCTTATGATTTTATATTTTTTTTTGTTGATCTTACGATTTTATTATAGATCTTGACAATATTAATAAATACCAATTAGGCCAATAATAATAATAAAAAAATAAATATTAGGGTTTTTCAAATCGGTACATAATTGTTATTTTTCTTCTAGAAGAATGATTTGATAACTTAATAGTTATGTAAAGTTTAATATATAAATTTAGTTTTATATTTTTTTGCTCAATTTTCAATTTCATCATGTATTTTTTTTTTTTTTTTACTTTTGGTCGTATATCTTTACAATAGGTCTCTATTCAGTCTCATACTATTTTTGGTGTCATATCTTTTATTTAGATTGCAAAATTGATCTCATATCTTTGGATCAATTGGTACTTTGCATTAATAGTGAAATATTTTGCAAAGGTATGGAACCAATTATGTATCTAATCTAAAAATATAGGATTAAATTAGAATCTGACCCAAAGATATGAGATTAAATTTGTAACAAAAAAAGATATGAGACTAAATTAGGATCTTACCAAAAGATATGGGACCATGATTTTAAGTGTGATATATATATATACACGCTCACACATGATTTAAATTAGTAATTCTTTCAACATAATGGAATTTGTAAGAAGAGACATATAAATTAGTTTATGAAAGATACACTGGTTAACAATTCAATCCTTGAATGTGTAGTTTATACTCTTTAGTACTTGAAAGTTGTAGAACCATTCCATGTTAGTCTTTTTGTCCCTAAAAGTTAGCCACTAACAAAATAAGCTTTAAGGGACCAAATTGTATTGCCTCCATAATTTTCAAAGATTAAAATGTGTAAACTATACTTTTAGGGATTGAGTTGTTAATTAGTGTATCTTTCATAGACTAATTTATATGTTTCCTCTTATAAATTCCATTATATTGAAAGAATTACTAATTTAAATCCTTATATGAATGTATTCCCTGCATGTGTGAGCTTGTATATATACCACACTTAAAATATATATAACCTAATTTAGGGAGAAAATTATATTTTTAGTCAATTTATAAAGCCGGAATGAACTTTTGGTGATATCTATATATATATATACACGCAGGAAATGCAGTTGTGCTTGGATGCTTGTGTAGAACTTGCAAAGATTATGAGGTCTTGTTTGGTTGACGTTGCTTCAGCTTCACAGGAATAAAATGAGACCTTTTAATAATTTATCCACAAGATATGTTGTAAATTAATTTTTTCTTTAAGTTCAACATCGAGAGAGAGAGAGAGAGAGACACACACACAGTTAAAACTTAAATTTTGTTATGTAGGAGTTAGGACCTTTTCAATGGAATCTTGCTAACATTATTACCTAATTCTAAAGCAAGCATTGTAATGGTTCTTTGATTAACTTTGGGAACCAAATTCTTTGACTGTATTGAGCTAAACTAAAGCAGCCTGTACTTTGTAGTGTGTTCTACAGGTTTCAAATTTCAATTATCAAAAATAGGATCTTTTCCTTACCCTATTTTTGTTTTGTATGAGATTCCTACTTGAATTTTGTCGGCGTTCCTAAACAATGAGGATGAACATTAACAACATATAAAAAGTGATCATACATGTTTATTTATCTGTCCCAAAATAAATAAATAAAACAAACTTTTGTAATGTTGTGATATATGAGATCCTTTTTTTTATATATATATATATATAAGTGATATATGGGATCCTAAAAAAATACAAGTTCAAAACTTCAAATTGGTCTCATATATATTAAAATTGCTCCTAATTCAAATTTGTTTTGAATTGGTCTTATATGTTTCTATAATTTCTCAGATTGATCCAAAACTAATGAATATATAGTCACATATTTCTCGTTTCAAATTCAAATGCAATGAATCCACAGTTATGAGTTGTTTTTTGACGAATATTTTCTCTATCCAGTTGGGGTAATTAACAAACGTGGTCAAATTGAATCTTGAAAGTGGGTTGTTGGTTTTATAGTTAAATAAGTGAAATTGGTCATATTTCTTTCATTTCAAGTTCAAATGCACGAATTCAAAACTGTATTAACTCTTGAAGAATTTTTTTTTTGCCTAGTTGATATCATTAGTCAATGAGGTCAAATCACATATTGGAAGTAGGTTTGGGACCAATTTGAGAAATTATAAAAAAAAAATGTAAAACCAATCTAAAGCAAATGAAACATTTATGACTAATTTGAAATCTACCTCATACATTGGGGATCAATTTGAGATTTTGACCAAAATATAACTTGAAAACTTAGGCAAGTCTCTAAGTTCAAATCCTTGAACCCAAGATAAAATTTTTTAGCCCCTCTCCGCCTCTCAAGAACTTGGAAAATAGAGCACTAATACAACTTAGTTCTGATACCAATGTAGAGTACATTAGGAACCTTTATCCCTTCAAGCTCCTTTCCCTGTTATACTTAGAGATGAACACCTTTTGGGCGAATATCATCAAATATTCGAAAAACCTGTATTCATCTTCATCCAAATTGGGATGGATGGACACTTCATTTTGATAGCGTGTCGCCGTGTCAAATGCGTGTCCGCATCCGACACCCATACGACACTCACACGACACATATTCATAAGTTTCAGCATATAAAGTCAATTTTTTGTGACTTTATCATGACAAACAATAGAAAATAATATCACATATAACATATATTATGAATAAATATTATAATTTTTAAAATTTTCATCAAAATTAAAGGATTTTTAATTATTTATATATATAAATATATGCTGCATTGTGTCGTATAATTTTAAGAATCTGGCGTGTCAGTGTGTCCGTATCTGTGTCTGTGTCGTGTCTCGTGTCTGTGTCAGTGTCCATGCTTCATAGGTGACTACTAAACTTTATTATTAATTTCATTTTGCAGCGGTTCTTTAACCGACAGTAAAATAACGTCAAAAGTTTTTTTTTTCTCATATTACAGCGATTTAACCGGAAAAATTACTTTTTTTTACCGTGATGGTTTTAATAGCCGTTAAATGCCCTTTGTTTTTTTTTTAATTGTAAAATTTATTATTATTATTATTACTATTTTTTGTTTTGTATATTTGATTGCTGACTTTTAAGATAAGTAAGAAAATATTTTTAGCATTTATGGTCTATAATCGGTCCCATACTATTTTTGGTGTCATATCTTTTATTTAGATTGCAAAATTGATCTCATATCTTTGGATCAATTGGTACTTTGCATTAATAGTGAAATATTTTGCAAAGGTATGGAACTTGATAAACTAGAAAATGGACACACTTACCTAGTTCAACGAATGTGGGCTGCAAGAGCAAGTTGATCATCCAAGTACCTACAAGAACTTCACAGGGGGGCCCTGCGAAGAATACTCCGACGCTCAAGTTAGTGTATGAGAGATATAAGAGTGAGAGAATTCTGAAAGGTGAGAAGTGGCTAACCTTAGTCTGCTGAGTTGAGCTCTATTTATAGAGTAGGGGGAGAGTGGTGGCCAGCGTGCGGGGCGCACCACGTAGCCAGACACGATCTCCACCAACGGAGGTTGTGGAGACCGAGATTTGCGGAGCAAGGCAACCGTGGGTGATTGCGTGTCGTTTCGCTAGGCGGGCGCCAGGAGACTGGAGAACGTGGGTGTGACAGCCTGTGACCCACGATCTCCCCCAGCGAGGATTGCGGAACAAGGCAGTCGTGGGTGACTGCGTGTTAGTCTGGAGGCGCGCGCTGTGACCTTGGATGGATCACGACCGCCCCTAAGTGTGGAGAGGACGCCCGAGTGGCTTGAGTGCGTCTTGCCAGGTTTGGAGGGGAGAAGGTGCCCGGTTCGAGGGCTATTCAGGCGTACGCCCAAATAGTGATGTATCACAAGTCCCTCCTTAAAGAAGCCTACGAGCGCGTTCGTCGTACCATTTCTTAAGGCGCACGGGGTGATAGGTTTGGAGTGCATGCGATGGTACCAATGGGCCATGTATGCGATGGGGCGAACGCCCAAAATGTACAGGAGTACTTGTCCCCCGCGCAGAGGGAGCATAAGAAATAGCGGGCGTCCATGGGAATATGGAAAGTCGAGGTGGGCATGGCGGGCAGTTATGTGGTGGGTAGCGCTGTCTTGTCACAGACACGTGTCGCAACCCGGGAGGCCAGAGTTTTGAAAAAGCAGAAATGCCTCGTTTTCCGCGTCGGTGAGGGTATTTAAGGGCCTAACAAAGCGTCTCTCTCCATTTGCACTGTGCATTCGAGAATTCAGGAGAGAGAAAAGAGAAAGTCGACGAGTTCAGTCGCCGGAGTCGAGTAACCGCCGCCGGAGTCAAACCACGGTGATTGTGAGTGAGAATCGGTCCGAGTTCAACGTTTCTCGGTGAGTAACTTCTCGTGACTTTGTGTTATTTCTGCCTGTGTTAGGGTTTCGTGGTTCCAGTTGAGGGGAGGGGTTCGCGGATACATGTGTGTTGATTTGCGGGTTGTATGTTTGCTTGTTGTATGTTTGCTGGTTGTATGTTTGCTGGTTTGCTGATTCGGAGTGTCTGTCTGTTGCGATTGGTTGTTAGGGTGCGGGTGAGTTCGTCGCGAGAGTCAGCGAGAAATGGGTTGGGGTTTTGAAAAAGGGAAAAGTGTTGTTGGGTTCTAGGGTTTGTGTTGGTCGCGTTGAATGAGTGCTCGTTAGTGTTCATGATGAATCTGGGTTTTCTGGGGTGAGTTTCGTCGCGTTCATGTGTGGGTATGAAGGTGGGTGTGGTTCTGGGTTGAAACCAGTTCTGGGTGTGATTGGGGCGTTCGCCCCATCTGGGGGAATGAGTGGGCCGGGCAGTTTTAGTTTGCTGGGGGTGTGTTGGGTCATGTGATGACACTTGTGTATTTTCTTTTTGGTAGGTTGCGAAGAGTGAGCAACAGTTGATCATCAGGGCGAGCGCCACTGCAGTACCAATCATGCGTACCATGTCTTCAGGTACATCCTAATCCCTTGTGCTTTGAATTTTCTTGCAAGCGTTAGAGACCATGGTGGTCCTTAGGGAGTTAGCAGAAGGTGAAGAACTGAGTAGCGTTAGTAGCTTGACTACACAGGGGAGTAGCTCTGTAGATATAGAGGAGGTGCGCCACTCGTTAGACGAAGTGGTACAGAGGGCGGCCGAACTGCTAGCCATGCGAGCGCATAACGCGAGGGGCGTGAGGACGCAGCTTGGAGGGGTAACGAGTGTTTATAGGGGGTGTTGGGATTTAGTTGTTTTCAATCCAGCAATTATGTCGGAAACAACGGAGGAGGAGTTGGTGTTGGAGCTATCGGACCGCACGGAGGAAGAGCCAGCCAGAGTACTGGACGAGCCAATGGGCAGCCTATGTGGGTCGGCGGCCGAAGGGGAGAGATTGTGTTAGGAATTGTGCCCTAGGGCCAATCCTCTTTTATATATGTTATGAACATATGGATTAATTTATAGAGATAAATTAATGGTTTTCACATTATTAGCATGTTTACTGTGATTACATCCATGATTAATTATAAGATAATTAATCTAAATCTGTNGGGCAGCCTATGTGGGTTGGCGGCCGAAGGGGAGAGATTGATCATGGCCCGAGAGCCGATTATGTGGGACGCCGCAGAGGGGTGGGGGAACCCCGAAGTCAGGGCGACCAAGGGGCCGCCAGCGGAGCCATCCAGGTTCGATAGCGAGGAGGAGCTGGAGGCGGCCCACGACGCATATTTCGGGCCAGGGTCTGGCCGGGAGGCGAGCGGCATGGCCGTGGGCGTCTGGGATGGTAACAATTCGATGTGGTGGACCCATTGACGAGGGTTCATCATACATGAGGTCCTGCTGCGGGAGTGTGGCTCCGATTTGCCATTCACCAATTTTGAGGTTGAATTGTTGAATCACCTCAACTGCTGTCCAGCGCAGCTGATGGCTAACAACTGGAGGAGTCTGAAATTCTTACAGTATGCGGCCTGGTCTGTTGGCGTGCAGCTTACTGTAAGATTGTTCCTGTATTGGTTCTCAGTGAAGCCTGGGGACAACGGGCGCGTGAATATTCAGAGAAAGGGGGGGAACCTGAGCGGATTTCCAGCGAGTATAAGCAACTGGAAGAATTGGAAAGACAGGTACTTCCCCATTGTGCAAAATGGGCTTGGGCGCCCTTGGTGGGTGAGGGAGGAGGATGACCGCCCGTTGTTTCCCGTGGGGTGGTTGGATGCCAGGACGGGGGTGAGCCCGGTTAAAAGAGGGCATCTTAGCGAGGAGGAGCGGCGGGCGGATAGGCTCCTTAGCTCGTTTTACCGGCGTTATAAGCAATCATGTAATATGTTAATTTACTCTTCTGATTAATACGCGATGTGGGTGTTTAGATGGTTCCTAACCAATTTGTTGTTTGTTTTGCAGCTTTGACTGGCTCAAAGAGGAGGCCGAACGATCAAGGGGCCGGAAGCTCAGCCGCGGCGGGCCGAGCGGAGCAGGCGGGTGATCTGGCGCCCGCACAAACTTCTGCACCAGCTGGGGTGCGCGCTCCACCCATGGCACCCGGGGCAAGGCAGAGAGCTCCAGGGCCTTCAATATCTCGCGCTCCGGCTGCTTCTGGGGGCGCGGAGGCCCAAACAGCGGCCGGGCCGGCGTCGGCGGGCCCAGCGAAGAAGAGGGCAGGCCCACCAGTTCTGGCGCTTGGTGGGATGAGGAAGGCTAACGCCGCCGGCCCTGGGAATGCTTCCCCGTCTGACAAGGGGAGGAAAGGTGGCAAGGGTAAGGAGAAGGCGGGTGCTGAGTCGAGAGAGGCTCTGCCTTCCAAGAGAGCGCGCACGAGTGGACCCGAGGAACCGGGCACGTTCATACACTACTCCGAGCAAGAGCTTGCCCTGCTGATCAAGAACAGTCATCCTGATGGAGATGGTCCGCCAAATCCCCGGCTAAACATGTCCGAGGAGCGGAGGGTGGATGAGAGGGGGGAGGTTCCGTTCCCATATCTGCCTGCCAATCCCAACGGGGGGCGCTTCTCCGGTGTTGCTTCCATCCAGTCCCTGTATTCCTCTGGAACTTATGAGTGGCATGACCAGCTGGTGGCCGATGCATTTAGACGGCCGCCAGCAGAGTATGCGACGGCGCATAGCATGGTGGCTGCGGCGGTTGCCCATGCCTCCCAGACTTTGACGCACAACCTTGCGAGGGAGGTTGCCCATCTGAGGGCAAAGGCCAGGGCGGCCGGGGGGGCGGAGCAGCTTAAAGCACTGGAAGCTGCCAGGGACTAGGCGCTTGCGGATGCTCAGGCCGAGCGGACGCATGTGAAGAAGCTGGAGGAGGAGAAGAAAAGGGAGAGAGAGAGGAGGAAGAAGTCAGACCAAGAGGCTGCTGAGGCAGTCTGGGAGGTGGCGGCGCAGCGGGGGGATGCGGCGGCTGCGAGGGGGGAGCTCGAGGCGTACCAGGCAGGGGAGGCCCAGAGGGTTGAGCGGGCACGTTGGGAGGAGCGAAGGCAGTGGTATTGGTTCTACCTCAACGCGACCGCCCGTGGGTTCGAGAACTGCCGAATGCAGCTGAATTTGTTGAACCTGGGGCTGAATGAAGCGGGTATTGATTATACCTATGAGGTGCTTCCCGACGGGCAGGGCGGGCAAGAGGTCCGGATGCGCGCGGACAATGACGAGGCTGACGAGCCAATGCCTGATATGCCGGAGGACTGGAGAGGGGCGATCACAGCCCAGGCCCGGTGACGAAGGGGATGTGCCGCCGGCGGATGTGCTGAGTACCGCGGGCAATCAAGCAGATGTCGAGCATCCGACCATAGCCGCGGACAGCGAAGGCGGGGAGGGGAGCGGCGACCATGTTCCGGATGCGGGCGCCACAGTGATTTCGGATGACTAAGTCATCCGTGTAAAAAATTTGTAGTTTGCGGGGAGTGTGTTCCCCTTTCTTGACTTTGTATAGGGCGTTTGTGCCCTTTTGGATTGATGAATTTTATGGCTGTGCGGCCTAAATGTTTGTAAGGCCATAAGGCCAATATTCTGACATACGTTTAATATGCATGCTGTGGTTTTTTATCTGTTGGACATGTTTATTTTATTTGCGCAAGTGTGTATGTATGTGTGTCCGCCCAACTGTGTTGGCGACCGGACTAGAGGGGGGGGGGGGGCTAGCCAGCCACGAGGTAATGGTCCAACATGGCGTATGAGCAACTTCTCGGCTCATGGGCGCACGGGGCACCTGGGAGAAAGCGTGTGGAGGTGTCCCTCCTACTTTCGAGCTCTTCATTGGAGCGTGAATAACTTTCATGTTGTAAGCTATTTGGATTAGGCTGCGCCTAAATTAAAGTGATCAAGATAAACGTAAAATGTATACGAATCGAGTGAGAGTAAAGGAGTGCCGTAAGTGGGATTTCATTAATGTGAACATCGCGGCGATCGTTACACAGTAAACGAAATGTAAAAAGGCAAAATGTAAAAATCAGAGTGTAATGTTATTAACCGTGCGGTCAAGGTACCTTCTAAGGCTCACGACATTCCACGGGTTTGCTAGTCGGCGACCGTCTAGTGTAGAAAGCATGTACGCGCCACCAGGGATAACCTTGACGATGCGGTATGGGCCTTCCCAGTTGGGGTGTAGTTTGCCGTGCGACCGGTTCAGGCGATCGATGGCGACGTCACAGAGGACGAGGTCGCCGATTTCGAAGGACCGGTGTTTGACCTTTTTGTTGAAGTATTTCGCCATGCGTTCTTTATAGGCGGTCTGCCGGATACTGGCGATTTCGCGTACTTCTTCGAGTTCGTTTAGGGCGATTGCCCTACAGCTTCGATTGGCCTCCTCGTTGTAGTACAAAACTCTGTCGGAGAGGTAGGCGGTCTCGGCTAGGATCATGGCGGGCGACCCATAGGTAAGGGTGTAAGGCGCCTCGCCTGTAGACTCTTGGGGTGTGACGCGATAGGACCATAAGACGGTTGGGAGTTCGTCCGCCCAGCGGCCTTTGGCGTCGTTGAGTCGGCGCTTCAACCCATTCAGGATGATGCGATTGGCGAGCTTGGTTTGCCCGTTAGTCGAGGGGTGTTCGACTGAGGTGTTGCCCAAGGAGATGTCATACTCGGCGCAAAAGTCGCGAAAAGATTCGCTGATAAACTGGCGGCCGTTATCACTGATGATACGTTGGGGAACGCCAAAACTGGAGAGTATGTTCTGCAAGACGAAGGTTTTCATCTGAGCAGAGTTGATGGATTTGACCGGTTCTGCCTCGATCCATTTGGTGAAAAGATCGATTGCGACGATAAGGAATCTCCGTTGGCCTGTGGCGGTCGGGAATGGTCCGAGGATGTCGATCCCCCATACGTCGAAAGGCCAGGGGGATTCCATTGGGCGCATGTCCTCTCCTGGGATGTGAATGTGATTGGCGTGCTCCTGGCACTTCCTGCAAGTTTTCACCAGTTCGGTGGCGTCCCTAATGATGGAAGGCCAATAGTACCCCGAGATGAGGACTTTGCGCTTCAAAGTGGGTGCAGCTTGATGCGAGCCGCAGAGTCCTTCGTGGAGCTCTTCAAGGATGAGGCGGGCATCGGTAGGCCCGACGCATCTGAGACAAGGCATAGAATGACCTCGCCGATAAAGGTCGTTCCCCCAGAGGAAGTAATGGGCAGCCCGGCGTACGACCTTTCGGGCTTCGTTCCTGTCAGGCGGGAGAGTGCCATCTCTGATGTAAGTCATGATTGGCGTTCGCCAGTCAGTTGTTGTCTCAACAGCCCGGACCATTGGTCCTTCAATGGATGGGCGTTCCAGGGTGGTGCGAATGATAGATGAGCGGCCCCTAGCGTCCGGCTTAGAGGCTAGTTTGGCCAAAGCGTCTGCCCTGGTGTTTTTAGAATGCAGGATGTGCGTGAATTGGGCGGCCCGGATGTGATGACGGAGGATGTATTGTGCCTTCTCCACATATTTGAGGATAGTGGGTTCCTTGGCCTCAAAATCTCCTCTCATGTGTCCAACTACGAGCTGGGAGTCACTATAGACGTGAACGTCCTGGGCGCCCATGCCCACGGCGAGCTCGAGGGCGGCAATGAGTGCTTCGTACTCGGCCTGATTATTTGTGGCCGGAAAGCGTATGTCGATAGCCTGTTCGATGGCGTAACCGTCGGGCGACTTCACGATGACACCTGCACCGCGAAGCTTGGCGGACGAGGCACCATCAATGTAAATGTTCCATGTAATGGAAGCTGAAGCGGCGGGCGTCATTTCTGCGACGAAGTCGGCGAGAGGTTGCCCCTTGATAGCGCGTCGTGGTTCGAAGGTGAGGCCGAATTCAGAAAGCACAATCGACCAGTTGACCAGGCGGCCCGCAATGTCGGGCTGATGGATGATTTGCCTCATGGGGCGGTCCGTCCGGACAATTATCACGTACTGCTGATAGTAGGGTCACAATTTCCTCGTGGAAACGAGTAGGGCGTACACCAGTTTTTCCAGCAAGTGGTATCGGGTCTCAGCGCCCGTGAGTACCTTGCTGGAGAAATAGATGGGTCGCTGTTCGTCCTTCTCTTCGGTGATCAAGACGGAGCTCACTGCCACATCGGTGGCGGCAAGGTACACATAGATCGGCTTGCCTGGCGTTGGGGTGGTGAGTACGGGTGGTCTGCTCAGATACGTCTTCAGCTCTTGGAACGCCTTTTCACATTCGGCTGTCCAAGTGAAGTTCTTCCCTCCTTTAAGAGTTTTGAAGAAGGGTAAGCATCGGTCGCCCGACCTGGCCAGGAAGCGATGGAGCGCGGCTATGCGCCCGTTGAGGCATTGTACCTCCTTCAGGGTTTTTGGCGACGTTATATTGATGATGGCCTGGCATTGATCTGGGTTGGCCTCTATCCCACGCTGGGAAATCATGAAGCCCAGGAATTTGCCCCCGGCGACCCCGAAAGCGCACTTGGCAGGGTTGAGGCGTAGTCTATAATGGCGGAGAATCTGGAAGATTTCCTGCAAGTCATCTAGGTGGTCGGCGCCAGCCTTTGTTTTGACAACCATGTCATCGACATAGACTTCAATATTTTTGCCCACGTTGTCCTTGAAGAAACGGTCCATCATTCTTTGGTATGTGGCGCCCGCGTTTTTCAAGCCGAATGGCATGACATTGTAGCAGTAGATGCCCTGTTCGGTAATGAAGGCCGTCTTGTCGACGTCCTTAGGGTTCATCTTGATTTGGTTATAGCCTGAAAAGGCGTCGAGGAAGCTCAAAGTGGCGTACCCACAGGTGTTGTCCACTAATTTGTCGATGCTAGGGAGCGGATGAAGGTCCTTAGGGGTCGCCTTGTTCAGGTCCGTGAAATCCACGCACATTCGCCACTTGCCGTTGTGCTTGGGAACCAGAACGACATTGGACAGCCAGGTGGGATATTTGGTCTCCCGAATGAAACCGGCCGCCAGAAGCTTGTTGACTTCCTCCTTGGCGGCGAGCTGCCGCTCTAACCCTAGGACTCGCTTCTTTTGGAAAACCCCGGGGCGGTCGTCCACATCAAGGTAATGCATGACCAGTTTGGGGTCGACACCGGGCATGTCCGACGCGGACCATGCGAAAATATCGCCGTTGGCAAGCAGGAAGTCGGATAGCCTGGCTTTCTGCTGGGCGGATAGGTCCGCTGAAATGCTCACTGTTCGATCCGGGTGCCCGGGAACTGAATTTGGACAAGCGCGTCCGAAGTTGTGGGGCGAGCGCCCTCTACCTAAGATGTGAGACAAGATACGTGTAAGTGATTTCATTAATTAAATAATTCGCCCGCCATGGGTAGGTCGGAGCGTACATGAAAATGATAGAAGGGGGCCTTAAGCATTTTAGGGAAGGGGGAAAACTGACAGAACATAACAGACATGAAATGGAAAAACTGCAACTAATCTTAAGGCCGGGCGGCTAGTCCACCCATGTAGAGTTAGCTGTTGATCCAAGGGGCATCAGCCACTGGCGTGGCATACCTCGTCGCGGAGGTTCGTTATTTCTGATGCGCTTGTGTCTGCATCCTCTCCAGCGGGCTCCGGGGGAGGAGAGTCCAGTTTTCCCTCTATGACTTGACGAGTCTGGTATCCGGGGTCAATCGTGACCCGAGCCAAGCTTGTTGCATAGCATCGGCGGCCCTCAAGTTGATCGCCTCGGATACTTGCTGTCCCCCACAGAGTAGGAAATTTCATAAGTAAATGAGCGGTGGAGATCACGACTCTGAAGGCGTTGAGGCTGGAGCGGCCGAGGATGGCGTTGTAGGCGGACGGCGCGGCTACAACGATGAAGCTGGCGTAGACTGCGGATGTTCGGGGGGGCGTGCCATCCCCCTCAAGCGTCAGCTTGGTTTCCAGGACTCCTTCGGCGGGCGTACGGGTCCCTGCAAAGCCGATAAGGGGTTCATGGAAGGGTTTCAGGGCGCCAAGAGGGATGCCCAAATGTTCAAATGCGTGGAAATACAGGATATTTGAGGAGGATCCCTGATCCACTAGGATTCGCCGCACGTCGATTTCGCCTATGCGTGCCGTGATGACCATGGGCTCGTCATATTCAACGGGCATCAGCTCATCGGAGGTGAAAGTGATTGGCGCGTGGATATCGTCATGGGAGCGCTTGTTTGTGTAGTGCATGCACATAATTGACCGCATGATGGTTTTGTTGGGAAATCACGGAGCCCCGCGCGCAGCGGAAGCGGGAAATCAAAATAAAACTTTAAAATAAACAGCGTAGGCTTTGTGATTTCTTTCCAGGATCCACTAAATGAGCCTATATTAGAATAAGGATTAGAAATTTACCCAAATCAATCGGTAGCTTTTGTCTGATGCGATTCTGAGAAGCCCACTCCAAGTGTTCTTCCTCCGCCGGTGATCCACACGAACAGTTTGCTGACACCAAGGTGCTAGCCTTCAGTTCTTTTCTCCAAAAGAACTCGGGACTCCAATCTACAGTGTTCTTGAAATTCAAGAACAATTCTTGAATCTCCAAGAATGATGGCGCCTATGATCAAGAATCCAATTCTTGATCCCACACAAGCTTGTCACACAAACCCTAAAACCCTTTTAGGTTTATGCGCCACTTTCTCTCTCTAGAAACTAGGCTTGCGATTTTCTTTTCTCTCACCAAGGGCAAAAATCGAATTTTTCTCTTGTGAGTGTGTAAGGCTAAGAGTCGAATTTTTATTCTCTCTCTAAGCTCTCACTTGTTTGCAAGTTTTGTCTCACACACACATGCCTAAGTCGACTTGGCTATTATATATATAGGGTTTGGGGAGTTTGATAATTATAATTTAGGGAATCCCTAAATTAGTGGATTATCAAATTATAAAATTATGAGATTACAATAATATCATAATTTTAGGACTTGAATTCCTAATTAAAATATTACCTTAATATTTTAATTTGAACTCAAAATGCAATCTTTGAGAATCAAATTGGAAAATCAAATCTTCCCTAGATCCTCAAGTCATGCGCCATCTCCCCTAAAAATCCTTTGGAATTTTATAAATCAAAAAATTCCTAACTTTTAGGAAATCATTATCTTCCAAAGGTTTTGAGTTAAGATATTACCCTAATATCTTTAATTCAAATCTTGAATTCAAATTCATTATTGAATTAAAATATTACCCTAATATCTTTAATTCAAATTAGAATCCTGAATTCAAAATCCCTATTAATATTGAATTAAAATATTACCCTAATATCTTTAATTCAATCTTTTGAAATCTAGATCAAATCTTTGAATTCAAAATCAAATCCAAGTCATGACTTTAATTAACAAAACAATTTTATTAATTAAAATCTCTATATGAGGCGCCACCCACATTCCTAATATTAGTGAATTTAATAAATCAATAATCTCCTAACTTTTAGGAACCTTATCCAATTTATTATTCCCTAATATTATAATTGTAAATAGATTAATCTTATCAACTATTTAACAATTAATATATTTAAACTTGTCTCACAAATTTAAATATTATTCTTGTAGATATTATTTAAGACAAGACTTCATGTCCTAGACATTTAGCTATGTCTTAAATTGTGTGACCGGAGTGACTCACGAATTAACCCTAATTCGTGTCCCTTTAAGCGGTGTGTAGATCCTGCTCGTGTGTGACCCAGCAGGCCCCACGTGAAGTTGGCAGCAAGCCATCTCAATGACTCACAAGTCGAGAGCGGACTCTAGCAAGCCATCACGACTACCCAAAACACGTGAGTTTATCGCTTAACGCCAAACGATCAAACCTTAGTACTTCCTTGTCTCGATCCGATTGTCACACGATATTTTGGTCATGGATTAGGCACGGGAAAGTCATCCTAAATCCAAACCATAACTTTCTCGATTTCCTGAGTTAGTCCCATTTCCTTGTGTGGCCACACATTCCTTGGACAGACTCATCGAGGGGCCCAGTTAAATATCTCTCATTTTAATGAGGGACAAAATCCCATCTTGGCCAACCACATTCCTCAGCACGGTAATCAACCAAACCCGTACCTAGCCCTTATGGCTACCCTGCTACGGGTAACGTTAGACTAGGCCA
Source organism: Chamaecrista fasciculata (assembly GCA_003254925.1). Lineage (NCBI taxonomy): Eukaryota > Viridiplantae > Streptophyta > Magnoliopsida > Fabales > Fabaceae > Chamaecrista > Chamaecrista fasciculata. The sequence continues at coordinate 76,728 of QANZ01012210.1, forward strand.
AAGTCTGACAACTACAACGCCGGAATAATGAAGACCTCAGGTCTAAGGCATCGTGACAGGTGTACAGGAGAGGCTATGCTAATGACTAAACCCATGCAGGACTCTCCGGGTTGGTCCAGCAACTTGTAACCCCTTACATAATTGCACCATGACTCTCGTAAAGCATCTAGTGCATGTATCTCCATACACCGAGGTCATGCCGGTCTTAGTTCATTTCAAGTTCCCACCTGAATGAGCGACTAGGGACAGTTTAGACTAATTATCACATAATTAATCAGGGATTGTTATCATAGTAAACATGCTAATAATATGATAACGACTCAATTTATCATCCATAAATTAGTCAACCAGTATGTCCACACATACAAAATGATTGGCCCTAGGGCACAATCTCCAACAGGTTTTGCGATTGTGCGGCGTCCTGTGCCTATGAATCCCACCAGAGATGGTATTGATCACGCTTCTGGCGGGCTCTTCACTCTGTTTGGTGCTGCCGTCCCCGTCCTGGATGATCTTTCTATTCTTGTGCTGAGAGGCGTCCCTGTCGGATTCTGGTCTCTTCTTCTGCTTGTACTCGGCCAGGTGGCCGTCCCTGATGAGCTGCTCAATGGCATCTTTTAGGGAGATGCACTCGTCAGTGGTGTGGCCATAGCCATTGTGGTACCTGCAATGCTTGCTGGTATCCTTTGGGCGACCGGGTTTGACAGGGAGAGGCTTTGCTATAGGGAAGATATCAAGCGTACAGCAGGCGCGCCAGATCTCCGACCTAGAGACAGTGAGGACATGATATGTTGTGAATTTGCCCGTGAATGGCGGGCGTGAGGATCCTTGGGATGAAGATGAGGGGCGGTCGTGTCTCTTCCACTTTCCATTCCCGCCTTGATTCCGACCGGCTGGCTGACTGTTTTGAGTGTCCTTCATTTTGTTGAAGCGACTCTTGGAGGCGAATTGGTTATCCTCCTTGACAATTAACTCGCTGACCTGCTTGAGTAGTGATTCAAGCGTTTTTGGGTTGGCGAGCGCCAACTTGTTGGAGACGTTTCCGGGTCTGAGTCCTTGTTTAAAGGCGTGGATAGCCACGCTATCCTCCAAGTCCTTGACCTCGTGGCAGCGCTCGGAGAAACGCTTGAGAAAGTCCCGGAGACTCTCGCTGGAGCCTTGGATCAGGTCCGCCATCACAGTCGACGGCTTCTTATAGATGATGCTGGTAGCAAACCGTTTGAGGAAGGCGGCCTCCAAGTCCTCAAAGGTGCTAATGGAGTAATCCGGTAGGCGGGCATACCAATGAAGGCCCTCCAGGCCGAGGGTGGTCGGGAACAACTTGCAATTTTTCCCTTCAGTAATGGACGCCAGCTGAACAGCGGTGTTGAAGGCCTTCATGTGCAGGTTGGGATCTGCAGCGGGCTCATACGGTGTGATCTTGACGGGCATCTTGAAGCCCTGCGGGAGGATGTCGCGCTGAATGGACAGCGCAAAGGGCCCCTTCTGGGGGATGAAGTTGCCTGGCTCGTCCTCGAAACCTGCAGCGACCGAGACGTTCTGAGCGGAACCTGCTGTAGTGTTGCGGCGGGCCGGGTTGGAACCCTGGGGGGTCCCACTGGGAGTGTTGTGGATGGAGAGACTCTAAAACTCGCGACGGAGGACGTCCGTCTGCTCTTTCATCATCCCGCGGAAAATGGACATGATGTCCTGAGCTTCGAATGCGAGACCTGTGGCGCCCGTGTGGGTCACGGGTCGTGCAGCTTGAGAGGGTCCCCCGTCTCTGAGTTCCTCCTGTCTGTGGCCCTCCTGGGTTCTTGGGGCGTGCTCTTGGGAATCAGAGGGGTCGTCCTCCAGAAGGTGATCATGGGGGGAATCCTCGATGTTGGCCAGAATGAGATATGGTTCACCTAGTTCAACGAGATAAACGTCGGTGAGTTAGCTTTTGATGAAAAGCAAAAAGGGGTGAGCACGAGGGCTCACGCATGGAAAAAATGGTGGGGAGCACGTGTTGATGAACACACGGCGCGGAGCTCCCCACAGACGGCGCCAATGATAAACTAGAAAATGGACACACTTACCTAGTTCAACGAATGTGGGCTGCAAGAGCAAGTTGATCGTCCAAGTACCTACAAGAACTTCACAGGGGGGCCCTGCGAAGAATACTCCGACGCTCAAGTTAGTGTATGAGAGATATAAGAGTGAGAGAATTCTGAAAGGTGAGAAGTGGCTAACCTTAGTCTGCTGAGTTGAGCTCTATTTATAGAGCAGGGGGAGAGTGGTGGCCAGCGTGCGGGGCGCACCACGTAGCCAGGCACGATCTCCACCAACGGAGGTGGTGGAGACCGAGATTTGCGGAGCAAGGCAATCGTGGGTGATTGCGTGTCGTTTCGCTAGGCGGGCGCCAGGAGACTGGAGAACGTGGGTGTGACAGCCTGTGACCCACGATCTCCCCCAGCGAGGATTGCGGAACAAGGCAGTCGTGGGTGACTGCGTGTTAGTCTGGAGGCGCGCACTGTGACCCTGGATGGATCACGACCGACCCTAAGTGTGGAGAGGACGCCCGAGTGGCTTGAGTGCGTCTTGCCAGGTTTGGAGGGGAGAAGGTGCCCGGTTCGAGGGCTATTCAGGCGTACGCCCAAATAGTGATGTATCAGAACCAATTATGTATCTAATCTAAAAATATAGGATTAAATTGGAATCTGGCCCAAAGATATGAGATTAAATTTGTAACAAAAAAGATATGAGACTAAATTGGGATCTTACCAAAAGATATGGGACCAAAAATGCAACAAAAAAAATATAAGACCAAATTCGGAACTAAACAGAGTATATGAGACCAAATTTACACTTTGACCATATATATATATATGTGTATATATATATATATAAATGGCCAATACATATATTTAACAATTAATTAATTAATATAATAAACATAATTTAAAATTTAAACAACTTCTCAACATAGTGTACGGCATATTCGAAATTTTGAAATGAGAAATCATTTTTATTTTTACACTTTAATAATAAATTTTGAAAATAGATTTTCAAAATAGTCTCCTTTTTATTTGACTTGAAATTGTGTTTTGTTTCCCTGAGAATCATGTTACACGATTGGCACCAAAATATACTCATTCACCAGAAGTTGATCTTCTGTCATTAGGGTTTGAAGCTCATTCACAATCATTAAAAGCATGGATATCAGTTGAAAGAGATTTCTTTAATTGGAAGCCATACTCAATAGTTATGTTCTTCCTCCGCCGGTGATCCACACGAACAGTTTGCTGACACCAAGGTGCTAGCGTTCAGTTCTTTTCTCCAAAAGAACTCGGGACTCCAATCTACAGTGTTCTTGAAATTCAAGAACAATTCTTGAATCTCCAAGAATGATGGCGCCTATGATCAAGAATCCAATTCTTGATCCCACACAAGCTTGTCACACAAACCCTAAAACCCTTTTAGGTTTATGCGCCACTTTCTCTCTCAAGAAACTAGGCTTGCGTTTCCTTTTCTCTCACCAAGGGCAAAAATCGAATTTCTCTCTTGTGAGTGTGTAAGGCTAAGAGTCGAATTTTTATTCTCTTTCTTAGCTCTCAAGTTTTGCAAATTTTGTCTCACAAAACTTCCTCTCTCTCTTGAGTCGACTTGGCTATCATATTTATAGGGTTTGAGGAGTTTGATAATTATAATTAGGGAATCCCTAAATTAGTGGATTATCAAATTATAAAATTATGAGATTACAATAATATCATAATTTTAGGACTTGAATTCCTAATTAAAATATTACCTTAACATTTTAATTTGAACTCAAAATGCAATCTTTGAGAATCAATTTGGAAAATCAAATCTTCGCTAGATCCTCAAGCCATGCGCCATCTCCCCTAAAAATCTTTTAGAATTTTATAAATCAAAAACATTCCTAACTTTTAGGAAATCATTATGTTCCAAAGATTTTGAGTTAAGATATTACCCTAATATCTTTAATTCAAATCTTGAATTCAAATTCATTATTGAATTAAAATATTACCCTAATATCTTTAATTCAAATCAGAATCCTGAATTCAAAATCCCTATTAATATTGAATTAAAATATTACCCTAATATCTTTAATTCAATCTTTTGAAATCTAGATCAAATCTTTGAATTCAAAATCAAATCCAAGTCATGACTTTAATTAACAAAACAATTTTATTAATTAAAATCTCTATATGAGGCGCCACCCACATTCCTAATATTAGTGAATTTAATAAATCAATAATCTCCTAACTTTTAGGAACCTTATCCAATTTATTATTCCCTAATATTATAATTGTAAATAGATTAATCTTATCAACTATTTAACAATTAATATATTTAAACTTGTCTCACAAATTTAAATATTATTCTTGTAGATATTATTTAAGACAAGACTTCATGTCCTAGACATTTAGCTATGTCTTAAATTGTGTGACCGGAGTGACTCACGAATTAACCCTAATTCGTGTCCCTTTAAGCGGTGTCTAGATCCTGCTCGTGTGTGACCCAGCAGGCCCCACGTGAAGTTGGCAGCAAGCCATCTCAATGACTCACAAGTCGAGAGCGGACTCTAGCAAGCCATCACGACTACCCAAAACACGTGAGTTTATCGCTTAACGCCAAACGATCAAACCTTAGTACTTCCTTGTCTCGATCCGATTGTCACACGATATTTTGGTCATGGATTAGGCACGGGAAAGTCATCCTAAATCCAAACCATAACTTTCTCGATTTCCTGAGTTAGTCCCATTTCCTTGTGTGGCCACACATTCCTTGGACAGACTCATCGAGGGGCCCAGTTAAATATCTCTCATTTTAATGAGGGACAAAATCCCATCTTGGCCAACCACATTCCTCTGCACGGTAATCAACCAAACCCGTACCTAGCCCTTATGGCTACCCTGCTACGGGTAACGTTAGACTAGGCCAAAGTCTGACAACTACAACGCCGGAATAATGAAGACCTCAGGTCTAAGGCATCGTGACAGGTGTACAGGAGAGGCTATGCTAATGACTAAACCCATGCAGGACTCTCCGGGTCGGTCCAGCAACTTGTAACCCCTTACATAATTGCACCATGACTCTCGTAAAGCATCTAGTGCATGTATCTCCATACACCGAGGTCATGCCGGTCTTAGTTCATTTCAAGTTCCCACCTGAATGAGCGACTAGGGACAGTTTAGACTAATTATCACATAATTAATCAGGGATTGTTATCATAGTAAACATGCTAATAATATGATAACAACTCAATTTATCATCCATAAATTAGTCAACCAGTATGTCCACACATACAAAATGATTGGCCCTAGGGCACAATCTCCAACAGGTTTTGCGATTGTGCGGCGTCCTGTGCCTATGAATCCCACCAGAGATGGTATTGATCATGCTTCTGGCGGGCGCTTCACTCTGTTTGGTGCTACCGCCCCCGTCCTGGATGATCTTTCTATTCTTGTGCTGAGAGGCGTCCCTGTCGGATTCTGGTCTCTTCTTCTGCTTGTACTCGGCCAGGTGGCCGTCCCTGATGAGCTGCTCAATGGCATCTTTTAGGGAGATGCACTCGTCGGTGGTGTGGCCATAGCCATTGTGGTACCTGCAATGCTTGCTGGTATCCTTTGGGCGACCGGGTTTGACAGGGAGAGGCTTTGCTATAGGGAAGATATCAAGCGTACAGCAGGCGCGCCAGATCTCCGACCTAGAGACAGTGAGGACATGATATGTTGTGAATTTGCCCGTGAATGGCGGGCGTGAGGATCCTTGGGATGAAGATGAGGGGCGGTCGTGTCTCTTCCACTTTCCATTCCCGCCTTGATTCCGACCGGCTGGCTGACTGCCCTGAGCATGACAAGTATCCACACATACAAAATGATTGGCCCTAGGGCACAATCTGCAACAGACTCCCACTTGCACTAGGTACAATTATTAATCAAACTGTCCCTACACTAGGAACATCCATTAATGTGTCTGATCTCCACTGACATTACATGGCGTTTATGTAAGACCTATGCTAGGAGTTTCATAAGAGGATCGGCAACATAATCCTCGACTGCTACTTTTCATATCTTGACATCACCATTTCAAGGTGATAACGTCTGAGTATATTTCACTGTCGGAACATCAGTGGGGACTCGGTCCCATCTGGTGTCTTCCTGTCTCCACAGGGTGACCACTAAAATTATCTCAAACACAAGTTTTTACGGTCTGCGTCTCTACGCGACCAACCCTATGTTGTAGAATCAGCTATCGTGCTCTGCTTGGAACCATTCCAACTCACGATGCTACCGTTCAGGAGATACACGTGTTCAAACTGCGATTTAAAACATCTTGGTTGGCTTGGAAAGCGGGCATCTGTGTAACCAATTACACAATAATTCCATCATGAACCAAGAATTCAACCTTACTTCTTCTCAAGTACTTAAGGATGTTTATGACAGCGGTCCAATGATCCTTACCAAGGTCTTGTTGGAAACAACTTGTCATGCTCAGGGCAAGCCATGATTCATCGATATGAATCCCTTCTTGGAATCTTGCATACTGAACCCCTTCAGTACCTCATCCAAGTATGTACACTAACTTATTTCAAGAAGCCTTTGAGATCTATCTCTATAGATCTTGGTGCCTAGAATATAGGTAACTTCTCAAAGTCCTTTATTGAAAATGATTTACTAAATCAAGATTCACAATCTTCAAGGTAGGAGTATCACTTCCAATGAGAAATATGTCATTGACATATAGCACCAAGAATACAATCATGCTCCCACTAACCTTCTCGTAAACACAGGGCTCATCAGGATTTTGCAAGAAGTCAAACTCTTTGACACCCTTATCAAAACCATGATAACGGCATCTCAATAGGTGGTCGGCTCACCACGCTCCATGAGCAACACATTCTTTATCAAAGATTCATATCCTTGAGGTTGAGAACGTGTTCTATCAGACCTTCGTTGTCCTTGTGTTACTAGAGGAGCTTCCACAACGCCTTGTGGCTCTTCTCTAGTTTCCGTCTGCGCCTCTGAAGTGTCTTGTGGATCTTGAGCCTTTACAAGATCTATCTTACTCCCATTGTTTCTTTTGGAAACAAAAACCCCTTTCAAAAAGGGAATCCACTTCTGACTACAACTCTTTGTTGTCAGACGGGTAGTAGACATGATACCCCCTCGTTTCCTTGGGGTATCCCACAAATAAACACTTGAGGATTCTGGGAGACAGTTTGTCGTTAGACTGCTGCTTAACACAAACTTCACATCCCAAAAAAATTGAGGTAAGACAAAAATGGGACTCTTCCCATTCCATATCTCATATGGTGTCTCCTCAACTGCCTTAGATGGAACACGGTTAAGTGTGAAACCAACAGTTTCTAAAGCATGCCCCTAAAAGGATGGCGGAAGATCAGTTTGACTCATCGTAGATCGAACCATATCCTATAAGGTTCGGTTCCTCCTCTCGGAAACATCCACCTACTGTGGGGTTTCGGAAGGAGTGAGTTGTGAGACTATCTCACAACTTCTAAGATGATCAATAAATTCTTGGCTCAAATACTCGTCTCCTTGATCGGATCAAAAGACTTTGATTTTCTTGCCAAGTTGGTTCTCTACTTCTCTTTGAAATATTCTGAACATTTCAAAGAATTCTGACTTGTACTTCATTAGCCTAAACTACTGAAGTCGTCAGTATGAGTAACTACCTTTGGCTCGAGTACTCATGGGTCCTCATACATTACTATGTATGATCCCCAATAAGTCAGGTGCCCTCTCACTGTGTCCAGTGAAAGACGCCTTCGTCACTTTACCAGGTAAACAAGATTCGCAAGCATCATATGATTTAAAATCAAGTGAGCTCAGAAGTCCATCTTTATGGAGCTTCTCTAGGCGTTTCTTGTTTGTATGGCCCAAACGACAATGCCAAAGGTATGTCGGATTAGATTCGATAATCTTTATCCTCTTCGTATCATTGTTACAAATATTGTTATCATGTAGTCGTTCTAATTTTAAGATGCAACGATTATCTTGCAAATCACATAAGCAAATAAAATTCATCTTTATAAATAGAACTTCATTCTTTACTGTTTACACATATAGATCCTTCCTTATCCAAATAAGGAGGAGAAATAGTGTTTGAACTTTAAAGAAAGTACATAATAAACTAAGCCCAGAGGGCAAAATAAGCTTGTATGTTCCCTTGCTCCATTGCCTTCTCGTAGGTCCATCTTGCTTATGTTAAGCTTTCTACTGTCCCTGCACATCAAATGTGAGAACCACATGCTGTATCTAATACCCAAGTGGTTTTAAGTAGAAAAAGAACACTTATAACAAAGATACCTGAAGTAGAGGCCTCACAGCTCTTCTTCTTCTTTTGATCTTCCCAATAGTATTTGCATTTTCTCATCCAATGTCCTGACACTTGGCAGAAAGAGCAAAACGCATCCTCTGAAGGCTTTGCCTTCTTGGCAGGTTGTAGGCAAGGGACGTCCACTGGCTTGGTCTCACCAACCATGACGGCGTCCTTCCTCTTTTCTTTGCCCTTCCTCTTCCCTTCGCTTCTCTGAATCATCAAGTCTGTGTCAGGCGCCCTTTTCATGGATGCCTCAGCAGCCTTGAGCATCCTATGCAGCCAAGAGACTGATTCCTCCAATCCTTTCTCATTAAAGTCCATGACAAACTCGTCATAACTTTTGGGTAGCGAGCTCAGGATCAAATCCGTCGCAAGCTCTGAAGAAATGGGAAATCCCAGCTTATCAAGGTGATCTATGTACCCTTTCATCTTCATGACATGGTAACCAACAGATGCACCTTCAGCCATCTTGCAAGATCGTAGAGCCTTAGTAGTCTCATACCTTTCTTGCCTAATCTGGTGTCGGAACATTTCCTTGAGACGCGTTATTATCTCAAAAGACATCAACGTATCCAAGCCCTTTTGCAACTCGGGAATCATTGTGTCCACCATCAGGCAAGAGACCTCCAAAGAGTCATCGAAATGCTTCTCATAAGCCTTCTTTTGAGCTCCTGGAGCGTCCTTGGCAGGCTCCTTAGGGAGAGGTTCTTCTAGAACGTAAAGTTTCCTCTCCTGGGTGAGAACGATTCTCAAATTACGAAACCAGTCGAGGAAATTTGTCCTAGACAATTTATCCTTCTCAAGGATAGATCGCAGTGAAAACGTTGAACTATCGTTTGCCATTTGATTCTACATTTAAAGATATGAAAATTCAATTAGCAGAAAATATATATATCCACCATTTTATAAAACCCAGTAAAATTATTATTAGTGGCTAAGACCCATATTTCACCAAAGTTTACCGTCGCGTAGGCGATCATGCACCCTTAGGTTATTAAGGTAGGTAACTCTTTATCAATCACATCTCATGTGACTCTTAGATCTTTATGGGACTGTATCAGCATATGATACTTATTATGGCATGTTTATCCCATCTAATGCCTTGAGGTCCAAAACCTTTTTGATAACCCCATTAAGTCGCACAATAAAACTTGTGAATGGCTAGGCTCAAAACAACGAGGCCAAGGCCCAACTTGTTGGGAAATCCTAGGCGCCAAACGCAGCGGAAGCAAAAACGTAAATTAAAATTTTTAGCGTCAGGCCCTAGAATTCCCGAACGGATCCGCTAGCAGAATTTAAAACCTGTTAAGATAGTGGTAAACCTCACGAGTTTCAATCAGTTTGGTTGTACAGGGCGTGTCCTAGAAGTCCACTCGTAGTTTCAACTGATTGAAACTCGTGAGGTTTACCACTATCTTAACTGGCGGAGGAAGGCTACAGCTCCTGGTGATCAAGAACAGTTCTTGAACCAAGCAAATCTATCAAGAACAATTCTTGATCTATTGAATATAGGTGGCGCACAAAACAAGACTCTCTTGTTTTTCCTTTCACAAAACACCCTAACTATCTTAGACCAATCGAATTTTCGCTAACACCTTAGGAAATTCGACTTCTCTCACTAGAGCTAGGTGGTGCAATTTTTCCTCTCTCTCTTCACACAAGGAGAAGGCGAAAAATGCTTGTGAATTAGGTCTAGGCCAAGTCGACTTGCTAAGGCCTTATAATTATAATTTTGGGGATTTTAATAATCCTAAAATCATGAGATTACAATAATATCATAATTTTAGGACTTGAATTTCTAATTAAAATATTACCTAAATATTCCAATTCAAATCCAAAATGCAATCTTTGAGAATCAAATGAGAGATCAAATCTCCCCTTGGGACCCACAAAGAAGGCGCCATCCTCCCCTATTTATCTTTGGAATTTTATAAATCAAAAACATTCCTAACTAATAGGAGATCATAATCTTCCAAAGATTTTGAGTTAAGATATTACCCTAATATCTCTGATTCAAATCTTTTGACATCTACATCAAATCTTTTGAATTCAAACTCATGACTTTAATTAATAAAACAATTTCTATTAATTAAAATACTTCTCATGAGGCGCCACCCTCAAGCTAATATTAGTGAATTTAATAAATCAATAATTTCCTAACTTTTAGGAACATTATTTAATTTATTATTCCCTAATATTATAATTGTAAATAGATTAATCCCTATTAACTATTTAACAATTAATATATTTAAACTTGTCCCGCAAATTTAAATATTACAACTGCAGATTATATTTAAGACAAGACTTCATGTCCTAGACATTCAGCTATGTCTTAAATTGTGTCACCGGAGTGACTCACGAATTAACCCTAATTCGTGTCCCTTAAGCGGTGTCCAGATCCTGCTCATGTGTGACCCAGCAGGCCTCACGTAAAATTGGCAGCAAGCCATCTCTATGACTCACAAGTCGAGAGCGGACTCTAGCAAGCCATCACGACTACCCAAAATACGTGAGTTATCGTTTTCAACGAAACCGACTTAACCTTAGTACTTCCTAGTCATATACCCTTTTGCCGCACGATATCTTGGTTTGGATTAGGCACGGGAAAGTCATCCATAATCCAACCATAACTTTCTCGATCTTCTTGAATCAGTCCCATTTCCTTGAGTGGCCACTCTTTCCTTGGACAGACTCATCGAGGGCGCCAGTTAGATATCTCTCACATATGTATATGAGGCACAAAATCCCATCTTGGCCTACCACATTCCTCAGCACTCCAATCAACCAAACCCGTACCTAGCCCTTATGGCTGCCCTGCTACGGGCAACGTTAGACTAGGCCAAAGTCTGACAACTACAACGCCGGAATAATGAAGACCTCAGGTCTAAGGCATTGTGACAGGTGCACAGGAGAGGCTATGCTAATGACTAAACCCATGCAGGACTCTCCGGGTCATGTCCAGCAACTCGTAACCCCTTACGTAATTGCACCATGACTCTCGTAAAGCATCTAGTGCATGTATCTCTATACACCGAGGTCATGCTGGTCTTAGTTCATTCTCGCTCCCACGAGAACAATCGACCAGGGACGAATTTAGATTAATTATCCCCATAGCTAATCAAGGACGCTATCATAGTAAACATGCTAATAATATGATAACACATTAATTTATCTCCATAAATTAATAATATGTTCAAAACATATATACACATAAAATGATTGGCCCTAGGGCACAATCTCCAACAATTGGTAGATACCTTAGTATTCTTTTGATAGCCTTCCAATGACGAGAAAAGTGAAAAAGTATACCTATTTTTTGAAGTATTATTAAGCAGGTATTTCATTTTAAACTATTCAACAAAATATGTCATTTTCACTGTTCATATCTCTCTATACACATGGCGCATGAGTTAAAGTGGATAACAACAGAACGCAGGGCGCATTCAACAAATGAATCATTCAAAAATTAATACTCACAACACAAGACGCATTCAACAAATGAATCATTCAAAAATTTAATTTTCTATACAACACAAGGCGCTATCTTTAAATGGAATGTTTAAAGATTTAATATTTTAACTGACAACACAAGGCGCTAACAATAAATGGAACATTCAAAAATTTTATTTTTTCACCCACAACACAAGTAACTTGCAAATGAAACATAGGGCGCATAGTACAAATGAAACAATTGTTGATCTATTAATTTGTGTTGTGGAGGGCGCATATCACAAATGAAGCATACCCAAATTAAATAGCAATTTGTTTAATTGATCAAATCTATTTTGGTTTTTAATATTGTTCCTAAATTTCATTTTAGTACATAATGTATCTTTTGCTCTATTTTGATGCATAATTCAAATCTGAATGCCATGAAATTAAAGTTACAAGTTAAATTTGATTAATTATTTATTTGCCCAGTTGAAATTATCAGTAAACGAGGTCAAATCAAGCATGAAATTGGGTCAAAAAATGGACCGCTTTTTTCATGAATTTGGTCATATCTTTCTCATTTCAAATTCAAATGCAATAAAATTGGAGCTGCAAGTTAGTTTTGATGAGTTATTTATAAACCCATTTTAAAATAGGCCTAAACCAATACTGTAGGGATTTCCCATGAAAACTGAACTCAGCCCATTATATTGTTGACTAGGCATGATTTTCTTATAAACTACTTAGTTAAGACATTAGTTAAGGGTTACAGTTATATTTTACAATAAAAAAGGAACAAAAATTAATATCAAAAATGATAATTTTTTTCTTTTAGATTTATTATTTTGAGTTAAGTTAATTTTAATTCTCTAGCTATAAAAAAAGTGGTTAGAAAAATTATTTTCTTTTTATTTTGGTTACAAATGATTTTCTTATATAAAATTATTTTGTTTTATTAATCATCAACTTCTTTTGGCAAAACAAAAGCACCAACTTTTTTTTTGTGTTAAACAAATAATTATTATGTTTATTGAAGGTGATATTATTGTTTCTAATTATATACTATAAAACAAAGAGTAAAACCACTTCACTATAAAACAAAGTGCAAAACCATTGGTACTAATATTGAAATGTTTGGGGCGATGAAAGAAATAAAATAATTGATTAGTTCTTCTTATTGTAGACATTTTTTTTTCTTCTAAAAACGAATTAAGAAATACTCATGGTAACCATTCGTGCAGATGAAATTAGTAAAATTATTCGTGAACGTATTGAGCAATATAATACCGAAGTAAAGATTGTAAATACTGGTACCATACTTCAAGTAGGCGATGGCATTGCTCGTATTTATCACTGTTCGGCAAACTGGACCGGCTGAACCGCGAACTGGCTAGTGGTTCGGTCCGAGTTGGCTATAAAACCGTCCTGTCAAAGAACCGGTCAAAAACAGGACTAAACCGAACGATTTGGCGTTGAACCGGTTCAGACTTTTTTTGTTCTTTTTTTACTTTTTTCGATTAAAATGATGATATTTTGAAGGATTTTTTTTTCTTTTTAAGTTCTACACAAAATAATTAGTTATTCGATAGATTTCACTTCAATATTCAATCTTTTATCTTTCTAATTTTCATTTTCTTACTCAATCTAGCTTAAATTTAAAAAATTGATTATATAATTTTAATATATATTAGTATATTTTTATTATATTAAATTAAATATATATATATTTATTTAATTATTTACGGTCCGACCCCGGTTGAACCTTGAACCACTACTTCGAGCGGTTTAATGGTCGGTCCGATTTTAAAAACCTTGGTATTTATGGTCTTGATGAAGTAATGGCGAGTGAATTAGTAGAATTTGAAGAGGGTACAATAGGCATTGCTTTGAATTTGGAATCAAATAATGTTGGTGTTGTATTAATGGGTGACGGTTTGATGATACAAGAGGGAAGTTTTGTAAAAGCTGTTGGAGATTGTGCCCTAGGGCCAATCATTTTATGTATACATATGTTTTGAACATATTATTAATTTATGGAGAAAAATTAATGTGTTATCATATTATTAGCATGTTTACTATGATAGCGTCCTTGATTAGTTATGGGGATAATTAATCTAAATTCGTCCCTGGTCGATTGTTCTCGTGGGAGCGAGAATGAACTAAGACCAGCATGACCTCGGTGTATAGAGATGCATGCACTAGATGCTTTACGAGAGTCATGGTGCAATTACGTAAGGGGTTATGAGTTGCTGGACATGACCCGGAGAGTCCTGCATGGGTTTAGTCATTAGCATAGCCTCTCCTGTACACCTTTCACAATGCCTTAGACCTGAGGTCTTCATTATTCCGGCGTTGTAGTTGTCAGACTTTGGTCTAGTCTAACGTTGCCCGTAGCAGGGCAGCCATAAGGGCTAGGTACGGGTTTGGTTGATTGCAGTGCTGAGGAATGTGGTAGGCCAAGATGAGATTTTGTCCCTCATATACACATGTGAGAGATATCTAACTGGCGCCCTCGATGAGTCCGTCCAAGGAAAGAGTGGCCACTCAAGGAAATGGGACTGATTCAAGAAGATCGAGAAAGTTATGGTTGGATTATGGATGACTTTCCCGTGCCTAATCCAAACCAAGATATCGTGCGGCAAAAGGGAATATGACTAGGAAGTACTAAGGTTAAGTCGGTTTCGTTGAAAATGATAACTCACGTATTTTGGGTAGTCGTGATGGCTTGCTAGAGTCCGCTCTCGACTTGTGAGTCATAGAGATGGCTTGCTGCCAATTTTACGTGAGGCCTGCTGGGTCACACATGAGCAGGATCTGGACGCCGCTTAAGGGACACGAATTAGGGTTAATTCGTGAGTCACCCCGGTGACACAATTTAAGACATAGCTGAATGTCTAGGACATAAAGTCTTGTCTTAAATGTAATCTACAGTTGAAATATTTAAATTTGTGGGACAAGTTTAAATATATATTAATTGTTAAATAGTTAATAGGGATTAATCTATTTACAATTATAATATTAGGGAATAATAAATTAAATAATGTTCCTAAAAGTTAGGAAATTATTGATTTATTAAATTCACTAATATTAGCTTGAGGGTGGCGCCTCATGAGAGGTATTTTAATTAATAGAAATTGTTTTATTAATTAAAGTCATGAGTTTGAATTCAAAAGATTTGATGTAGATTTCAAAAGATTTGAATCAAAGATATTAGGATAATATCTTAACTCATAATCTTTGGAAGATCATGATTTCCTAAGAAATAGGAATGTTTTTGATTTATAAAATTCCAAAGATAAATAGGGGAGGATGGCGCCTTCTTTGTGGGTCCCAAGGGGAGATTTGATCTCCCAATTGATTCTCAAAGATTGCAGTCTGATTCTGAATTGAAATATTAAGGCAATATTTTAATTAGAAATTCAAGTCCTAAAATTATGATATTATTGTAATCTCGTGATTTTAGGATTATTAAAATCCCCAAAATTGTAATTAAAAGGCCTAAGCAAGTCGACTTGGCCTAGACCTAATTCACAAGCATTTTTCGCCTTCTCCTTGTATGAAGAGAGAGAGGAAAAATCGCACCACCTAACTCTAGTGAGAGAAGTCGAATTTCCTAAGGTGTTAGTGAGAATTCGATTGGCCTAAGATAGTTAGGTTTTTGTGAAAGGAAAAACAAGAGAGGTCTTGTTTTGTGCGCCACCTATATTCAATTGATCAAGAATTGTTCTTGATAGATTTGCTTGGTTCAAGAACTGTTCTTGATCACCAGGAGCTGTAGATTGGAGTTCCCTTGTTCTTTTGGAGAAAAGAACAGAAGGCTAGCACCTTGGTGCGAACAAACTGCTTGTGTGGATTACCGGCGGAGGAAGGACGCGTCAAGTGGACTTCTCAACTCGCGAACCCGATAGCACCGATTGCAATTTGGTAAATTTCTTACTTCACTGATATAATTGTTGATAGTGGATCCTGGAAGGAATCATAGGGAAGCCAAGTTGTTTTTTTTAAATTTACCGTGTTTTTTCCGCTGCGCCGACCCTATGATTTCCCAACAGTGGTATCAGAGCCAGGTTATTCATAATTATATCAGTTTGTGTGATTATACATGTGATGTATGATTAGATGTTTACAGCTTTACAATCGTATGCTAAGTTTTGCGAAAATTGCCACCACACATGTTTTGGAACTTAATCTAAAGAATTGGTGCAAAACTATATGTATGAGATACATATAAAATCAATGGGATTGATTTGGAAAATTTCTTAAAGTTTTGAGTCTTGGTCGAACCATACATACATATTTTAATTAAAAGTGTTTTAATTATAATATTTATATTTGGTCGAAATTTTAAATTTTAAATTTTTAATTTTGGACCAATAATTCGAATTCTTGAATTTGATTCTTGAATTTTAATTATTGGTACAAGACTCAATTTTAAGAAGGCATGTTAAATTGCACAAGCCCTAAATTGAAAACAATTTGAAAAATCATTTTTCTTATGTGTTGTGATATGCCGTGTGTATATATTTGATATATGTGAATTGTTCATGTATGATTGGGTNTATTTAATATATGTGAATCGTTTATATATGATTGGGTATGGTGACTGGATATGGCTCTAGGCTTATTTTTGGTAAATACGGCCTGCGTGTCGTCTCCCTATGTTCTTGATGTAATTTTATTTTTAATTTTACACCTCAATGTAAAAGAGGTTTTTCCCAATGTAATTTTATTTTTCTTTTTAGAAAATTCCCTCTTTGGCTTGAGGGGATTTAGGGTAGATGGGCCATATCCAAGCACGGTTAATTTTATGCATTTAGTTATTTTGTATGAGATGCAAATGGCGCTAGATGTATGTTTTAGGGTGGCAAAAATTTAACATGCAAATTATAATAATAACGTATATGATACGTGTGTAGAATTTTGTATAGGATACAGAATTCGTACATGTGTCTTAAGTGTATGCGATACATGGGGCGAAGACACATGGCACAAATCGTTCAATTTTAAATGTGATTTGAAATTGAATTTTAAAACGGAACTTTAAAATTGAAACCTTTTAAAAATCTTAAGTTTTAATGCCATCAATAAAACACCCTGTTAAAATCTTGTTCATCGCGGAGCGGTGATCGCCTACGCGACACGTATCTGCCTTGACCTCGAGGAGACACGGGTGAATGGGAGTCTCGGCGCGACGCCTTGTTGAAATCTCGGTTTATTAAATGCGGTGATCGCCTACACGACACGTGTTTAGTGGGCCTTGATGATATGGGGGTTGGGCCTTCGCCTCGTTGTTTTGAGCCTAGCCATTCACAAGTTTTATTGTGTGACTTAATGGGGATATCAAAAAGGTTTTGGACCTCAAGGCATTAGATGGGATAAACATGCCATAATAAGTATCATATGATGATACAGTCCCATAAAGATCTAAGAGTCACATAAGATGTGATTGGTAAGGAGTTACCTACCTAAATAACCTAAGGGTGCATGATTGTTGGAGATTGTGCCCTAGGGCCAATCATTTTATGTGAAATGTTATGAACATTTGGATTAATTTATAGAGATAAATTATTCAGTTATCATAATTAGCATGTTTACTATGATAGCGTCCGTGATTAATTATGAGATAATTAATCTAAATCTGTCCCTGGTCGATTGTTTTCGTGGGAGCGAAAATGAACTAAGACCAGCATGACCTCGGTGCATAGAGATGCATGCACTAGATGCTGGAACGAGAGTCATGGTGCAACTGTGTAAAGGGTTACAAGTTGCTGGACTGACCCGGAGAGTCCTGCATGGGTTTAGTCATCAGCTTGCCTCTCCAGTACGCCTGTCTCGACGCCTTAGACCTGAGGTCATCATTATTCCGGCGTTGCAGTTGTCAAACTTTGGCTTAGCCTAACACTGCCCGTAACAGGGTAGCCATAAGGGCTAGGTGCGGGTTTGGTTGATTGCCGCGCTGAGGAATGTGGATTGACCAAAATGGGATTTTGTCCCTCATTAGATGAGAGATATCTAACTGGCGCCCTCGATGAGTCTGTCCAAGGAAAAGAGTGGCCACTCAGTAAATTGGGACTTACTCAGGAAATCGAGAAAGTTGTGGTTTGGATTATGGATGACTTTCCTGTGCCTAATCCATGACCAAGATATCGTAGGACAATAGGGTCTATGACAAGGTGATACTAAGGTTAAGTCGGTTTTGGTAAAAACGATAACTCACGTGTTTTGGGTAGTCGTGATGGCTTGCTAGAGTCTGCTCACGACTAGTAGGTCATGGAGATGGCTTGCTGCCAACTTCACGTGAGGCCAGCTGGGTCACACATGAGCAGGATCAGGACACCGCTTAAGGGACACGAATTAGGGTTAATTCGTGGGTCACTCCGGTGGCACAATTTAAGACATTAAGTCTTAAATGTCTGGGACATTAAGTCTTGTCTTAAATAATCTACAGTTGTGTGATATTTAAATTTGTGGGACAAGTTTAAATATAATTGTTAAATGATTAATAGGGATTAATTATTTACAATTATAATATTAGGGAAAAATAATTCAGATAAGGTTCCTAAAAGTTAGGAAATTATTGATTTATAAAATTCCCCAATATTGGCATGAGGGTGGCGCCTCATATTTTGGTTTTAGATTAATAAAATTGTTTTATTAATTTAAATCATGAATTTGAATTCAAAAGATTTGATGGAGATATCAAAAGATTTGAATCAAATAGATTTGGTGAGATCTCAACTCAGAATCTTTGGGAAATCATGACTTCCTAATTGTTAGGAATTTTTTTGATTTATAAAATTCCAAAGAATTTTTGAGGGAGCATGGCGCCATCTTGGTGGGTCCCAAGGGGAGATTTGATCTCTCATTTGATTCTCCAAGATTGCAATTTGAATTTAAATTGAAATATTAAGGTAATATTTTAATTAGAAATTCAAGTCCTGAAATTATAATATTATCAGAATATCATAATTTGGGAATATTAAAATCACCAAAAATTATGCTTATATATAGGGAGCAAGTCGACTTGCCCCCTAACCCTAGCTCACTTTGTGATTTTGTCTTCCTCCTTGTAGAGAGAGAGAAAAGTCGCACCTTAGCCTTAGAGAGAGGAAAATCGACTTTTGCCTAAGGTGTTAGGAAAATTCGAATTCCACCATTAAAACTAGGGCTTTTGTGAGAGAAGAAAAACAAGAAGGAGTTCTTGTGGGGTTTTTCTTCTGTGCGCCACTTTTGATATTGGATTCAAGAAGGAGTTCTTGAATTCAAACACTGTAGAACGAGTCCCTGGTTCTTTTGGAGAAAAGAACGGAAGGCTAGCACCTTGGTGCCCGAAAAACTGTTCGTGTGGATCACCGGCAGAGGGAGAATGCTGAGAGTGGACTCCTTCCACACGCCTAGTACAACCAACCGATTGAAACTCGTGAGGTATACCACTATCTTAACAGGTTTTAAATTCTACTAGCGGATTCGTTCGGGAATTTTAGGACTTGGCGCGTTTAAATTTTAAGTTTTATATTTGCTTCCGCTGCGTTAGGCGCCTAGAATTCCCAACAGTGGTATCAGAGCCAGGCTAGTTCTAGGATTTAAAACTGTTTATGTGTACATATGATGTATGGTATGTGTGTTTACCGCTTTCAATCATCGTTTTTGGTTTTACGAAAAATCCACCGAACGTTTTTCTTAAAAACTCGATTTACAATATAAGGTGCAAATTATATGTATATGATACATATAGAATCGATAGGATCGATTGGAAATATTTTCTTGAGTTTTAAGGCCAAAATCGAAAATCCTTTATAATTATAATTAAAAGTGTTTTAATTATAATATTATAGAGGTGGCTGAAAATTTATTAAAATTATGAATTTTAAAATTTTCGGGTCAATAATTTAAATTCTTGAATGTGATTCCTGAATTTTATAATTATTGATAAAAGGCCTAATTTCAAGAAAGGAATGTTAAAATTGCACAGACCCTAAATTGAACACAATTTTAAAAATGGTTTTTAATATGTGTTGTATGCCGTGTTTGACATAATTGTATGAATTGTTCATATTTGAATTGTGTGGTGTTGGATATTGCTCTAGGAGGTTTATTTTGGTAAATACGGCCTGCGTGTCGTCTCCCTCTACTCTTATGTAATTTTACTTTCAGTTTATATCTCAATGTAACTGGGGTTTATTCTCTTGTAATTTTATTTTTCTTTTTAGAAAAATTCTCTCATTGGCTTGGGAGAATTATATGGTAGATGGGCCATATCTAAACACGGTGTATGTTTTTACATTTAGTTTGTATGTGATGCGCTAGATGTATGTTTAGGGTGCGAATTTTAACATGCTACTTTATATATTGCGCTATAACCACGTATACGATACGAGCGTGGGATTTTGTATACGATACAAAATCCGGGCACATGTTTATATGTATGAGATACATGGGGTAATAAACATGTGGCATGACTCGTTTAATTTTAAAAGGAGTTTTAAGATTAAACTATAAAACGAAACCTTTTATTAAATAAAAATTCAAACCCTTTTAGAAAATCTTAAGTTTTAATGCCGTCGTTAAAACGCCCTGTCAAAATCTTGTTCATCGTGGAGCGGTGATCGCCTACGCGACACGTATCTGCCTTGACCTTGAGGAGACACGGGTGAATGGGAGTTTCAACGCGACGCCCATTGAAATCTTGGTTCTTTGAATACGGTGATCGCCTACGCGACACGTATGGCAGTTGGGCCTTGACGATTTGGGGTTGGGCTTCGGCCTCGTTGTTTTGAACCTAGCCATTCACATGTTTTACCGTGTGACTTAATGGGGTTATCAAAACGGTTTTGGACCTCAAGGCATTAGATGGGATAAACATG
>QANZ01012210.1:99110-152416 GCA_003254925.1 Chamaecrista fasciculata
GTTGAGAAGACACCATATGAGATATGGAGTGGGAAGAGTCCCATTATGTCTTACCTCAAGGTTTGGGGATGTGAGGTTTACGTTAAGAAACAAGCTAACGATAAACTGTCTCCCAAATCCCTCAAGTGTCTGTTTGTGGGATACCCCAAGGAAACGAGGGGGTATTATGTCTACTGCCCAACTGACAACAAAGTGTTTGTAGTCAGGAGTGGATTCTTCTTAGAGAAGGATCTGGTTTCCAAAAGAAACAGTGGGAGTAAGATAGAGCTTGAAGAAGTTCAAGTTCCACAAGACATATCAGAGGCGCAGACGGAAACTGGAGAAGGACCACAAGACGTTGTGGAAGCTCCTCCACTGACACAAGGACCACGAAGGCCTGATAGGACACGTTTTCAGCCAGAGAGATATTATGGATTTCTCGTGACTGAAAACAGGGATGTGTTGCTCACAGAGCATGGTGAGCCCACCACCTATCAAGAGGCCATCGTAGATCCCAACTCTGAGAAATGGGTTGAAGCCATGAAGGCTGAGATGCAATCTATGTACGACAACAAGGTATGGACCTTGGTCGCTCCACCCGAAGGGGTAAAACCCGTAGGGTGCAAGTGGGTTTTCAAGGAGAAAACATACATGGATGGCAACGTAAACGTCTTCAAGGCGAGGCTAGTTGCGAAGGGATTTACGCAACGTCATGGTATAGACTATGACGAAACGTTTTCGCCTGTTGCAATGGCCAAATCCATTAGGATCCTCCTTTCCATAGCCGCATATTATGACTAAGAGATATGGCAAATGGATGTCAAAACAGCGTTCCTTAACGGAAGGCTGCCCGAGGATGTGTACATGACACAACCCGAGGGGTTTGTATGTCCTGAGGCACCAGACATGGTATGCAAGCTTCAGAGATCCATTTATGGATTGAAGCAAGCATCCAGGAGTTGGAATCATCATTTTGACGAAGTAGTCAAAGAGTTTGGCTTCTTACAAAACCCTGATGAACCTTGTGTTTACAAGAAGGTTAGTGGGAGCACAATTGTGTTCTCGGTACTATATGTCGATGACATATTACTCATTGGAAATGATATTCCAACCTTAGAGATTATAAAATCCTGGTT
This sequence comes from Chamaecrista fasciculata, assembly GCA_003254925.1. Taxonomy (NCBI): domain Eukaryota; kingdom Viridiplantae; phylum Streptophyta; class Magnoliopsida; order Fabales; family Fabaceae; genus Chamaecrista; species Chamaecrista fasciculata. The sequence continues at coordinate 100,226 of QANZ01012210.1, forward strand.
GGGAAAATCTTTCTCAATGAAGGACTTAGGAGAAGCTGCCTATATTCTAGGAATCAAGATCTATAGAGATAGATCTCGTAGGCTTCTTGGATTGAGTCTGAGTACGTACTTGGATAAGGTATTGAAGAGGTTCAATATGCAAGATTCCAAGAAGGGATTCATACCGATGAATCATGGGCTGACCCTGAGCAAGAAACAGTGTCCCAAGACACTTGTTGAGCGAGGGCGCATAAGTGGAGTTCCTTATGCTTCGACAATAGGATCCATCATGTATGCCATGTTATGTACTCGACGCGATGTGTCATTTGCCCTAAGCATGACGAGTCGATTCCAACAAGACCCTGGTGAGGATCATTGGATCGCTGTCAAGAATATCCTTAAGTACTTGAGAAGGACTAAGGATGAGTTCTTGGTTTACGGTGGAACTGATGAGGAGCTATGTGTAAGGGGTTACACAGATGCTAGTTTCCAAACCGACCAAGATGACTTTAAATCGCAGTCAGGATATGTGTTTCTCCTGAACGGTGGCAGCGTGAGTTGGAAGAGTTCCAAGCAGAGCACGATTGCCGATTCTACAACGGAGTCCGAGTATATTGCAGCATCGGATGCAGCAAAGGAGGCTGTGTGGATTAGAAAGTTCATCTCCGAGCTTGGTGTGGTTCCGACCATTTCTGATCCCGTTACCCTGTATTGCGACAATAGTGGTGCTATTGCGCAAGCCAAGGAGCCACGGTCCCACCAGAGGACCAAACATATACTCAGACGTTTTCACCTTGTCAGGGAGATGATTGACAGAGGTGATGTGAAGATATGTAAAGTAGCAGGCGAGGATAACGTTGCTGAGCCTCTGACAAAGCCTCTTGCAAGGGTCATACATGAGCGGCATGTATCGTCGATGGGGATTAGACGCATTGATCAGTGTACCTAGGAGTAGGAACAGCTAGATTAATGATTCTACCCTAGTGCAAGTGGGAGTCTGTTGGAGATTGTGCCCTAGGGCCAATCATTTTATGTGAAATGTTATGAACATTTTGATTAATTTATAGAGATAAATTATTCAGTTATCATAATTAGCATGTTTACTATGATAGCGTCCGTGATTAATTATGAGATAATTAATCTAAATCTGTCCCTGGTCGATTGTTTTCGTGGGAGCGAAAATGAACTAAGACCAGCATGACCTCGGTGCATAGAGATGCATGCACTAGATGCTGGAACGAGAGTCATGGTGCAACTGTGTAAAGGGTTACAAGTTGCTGGACTGACCCGGAGAGTCCTGCATGGGTTTAGTCATCAGCTTGCCTCTCCATTACGCCTGTCTCGACGCCTTAGACCTGAGGTCATCATTATTCCGGCGTTGCAGTTGTCAAACTTTGGCTTAGCCTAACACTGCCCGTAACAGGGTAGCCATAAGGGCTAGGTGCGGGTTTGGTTGATTGCCGCGCTGAGGAATGTGGATTGACAAAAATTGGATTTTGTCCCTCATTAGATGAGAGATATCTAACTGGCGCCCTCGATGAGTCTGTCCAAGGAAAAGAGTGGCCACTCAGTAAATTGGGACTTACTCAGGAAATCGAGAAAGTTGTGGTTTGGATTATGGATGACTTTCCTATGCCTAATCCATGACCAAGATATCGTAGGACAATAGGGTCTATGACAAGGTGATACTAAGGTTAAGTCGGTTTTGGTAAAAACGATAACTCACGTGTTTTGGGTAGTCGTGATGGCTTGCTAGAGTCNCTAAAAGTTAGGAAATTATTGATTTATAAAATTCCCCAATATTGGAATGAGGGTGGCGCCTCATATTTTGGTTTTAGATTAATAAAATTGTTTTATTAATTTAAATCATGAATTTGAATTCAAAAGATTTGATGGAGATATCAAAAGATTTGAATCAAATAGATTTGGTGAGATCTCAACTCAGAATCTTTGGGAAATCATGACTTCCTAATTGTTAGGAATTTTTTTGATTTATAAAATTCCAAAGAATTTTTGAGGGAGCATGGCGCCATCTTGGTGGGTCCCAAGGGGAGATTTGATCTCTCATTTGATTCTCCAAGATTGCAATTTGAATTTAAATTGAAATATTAAGGTAATATTTTAATTAGAAATTCAAGTCCTGAAATTATAATATTATCAGAATATCATAATTTGGGAATATTAAAATCACCAAAAATTATGCTTATATATAGGGAGCAAGTCGACTTGCCCCCTAACCCTAGCTCACTTTGTGATTTTGTCTTCCTCCTTGTGGAGAGAGAGAAAAATCGCACCTTAGCCTTAGAGAGAGGAAAATCGACTTTTGCCTAAGGTGTTAGGAAAATTCGAATTCCACCATTAAAACTAGGGCTTTTGTGAGAGAAGAAAAACAAGAAGGAGTTCTTGTGGGGTTTTTCTTCTGTGCGCCACTTTTGATATTGGATTCAAGAAGGAGTTCTTGAATTCAAACATTGTAGAACGAGTCCCTGGTTCTTTTGGAGAAAAGAACGGAAGGCTAGCACCTTGGTGCCCGGAAAACTGTTCGTGTGGATCACCGGCAGAGGGAGAACGCTGAGAGTGGACTCCTTGCACACGCCTAGTACAACCAACCGATTGAAACTCGTGAGGTATACCACTATCTTAACAGGTTTTAAATTCTACTAGCGAATCCTTTCGGGAATTTTAGGACTTGGCGCGTTTAAATTTTAAGTTTTATATTTGCTTCCGCTGCGTTAGGCGCCTATAATTCCCAACAATGATCGCCTACGCGACGGTAAACTTTGGTTAAATATGGGTCTTAGCCACTAATAATAATTTTACTGGGTTTTATAAAATGGTGGACATATTTTTCCTGCTAATTAAACCTTTCATATCTTAAATTGTAGAATCAATGGCAACAAATAGTTCAACTCTATCACTGCGTTCTATCCTTGAGAAGGATAAATTGACTGGGACCAATTTTCTCGACTGGTTTCGGAATGTGAGAATTGTTCTCACACAAGAGAGGAAATTGTATGTCCTGGAAAACCCCATTCCCGAACAGCCTGCTGCCAATGCTCCAAGAGCTTAGAAAGATGCTTACGAGAAGCATGTTAATGACTCTGTGGACGTATCTTGCCTGATGTTGGCCACCATGGTTCCCGAGATCCAAAAGAACTTGGAGAACAAAGGGGCCTACGAGATGATAACAAGTCTCAGGGAAATGTTCCAAGTACAGGCACGGCAAGAGAGGTTTGAGACCACGAAGGCTCTGTACTCTTGCAAGATGGCAGAAGGTGGATCTGTAAGCGCCCACATCTTAAAGATGAAGGGGTATATAGATCACCTTGGTAGGCTGGGTTTTCCCATCACCCAAGAGCTTGCGACGGATGTGATCCTGAACTCGCTACCAAGGAGTTATGACCCATTCATCATGAACTTCAATATGAATGGGATGGAGAAGACTGTTTCTGAGCTGCATGGGATGCTCAAGACTGCTGAGGTGTCTCTCAAGAAGACGCCTAGCCTTGTCTTGCTCGTTCAGAACAAAGGAAAGGGTAAGGGCAAAGGAAAGAGGAAGGGAAAGGGCGTGGTTGGTGAGACCAAGCCAGCGCCCAAGCCCAACCCGCCGCCTGCCAAGAAGGCAAAACCCACTAAGGATGCAGTTTGCTTCTTCTGCCAGAAGCCTGGACACTGGAGGAGAAATTGCAAGCTGTACATGGAAGATCTGAAGAAGAAGAAGAGCGAAGCCTCTACTTCAAGTATCTATGTTATAGGTGTTCACTTATCTACTCCTACCATTTGGGTATTAGATACTGCTTGTGGTTCTCACATATGTACAAATGTGCAGGGGTTGAGAAGTAGTAGGAAGCTGAACAGAGGCGAGGTGGACCTACGAGTAGGCAATGGAGCAAGGGTTGCTGCTGTTGCTGTAGGAACATACGAGCTAGTTTTGCCCATTGGGCTTGTTCTGTTTTTGAACAATTGTTATTATGTACCGTCATTAAGTTCTAACATTATTTCACTTTCTTATTTGGATAAGGAAGGATTTGTTTGTGTGAATGGAAATGGTGTATGTTCTATTTACAAAGATGACGTGTTATTTGCTTATGTAGATCTGCATGATAACCACTATATCTTGAAATTAGAACAACAACGTAATAACGAAATCTATAACATTGATACGAAAAGGATTAAGGTTAGTGAACCTAATCCTACATACCTTTGGCATTGTCGTTTAGGCCATATAAACGAGAAACGCCTTGAGAAGCTCCATAAAGATGGACTTCTAAGCTCTTTTGACTTTGAATCATATGATGCTTGCGAATCTTGTCTAGTTGGTAAGATGACAAAGGCGCCTTTCACTTGTCACAGTGAGAGGGCATCTGACTTATTGGGAATCATACATAGTGATGTATGTGGACCCATGAGCACTCAAGCCAGAGGTGGTTACTCCTATTTCATTACGTTCATTGACGACTTCAGTAGGTATGGCTACGTCTACCTAATGAAGCACAAGTCAGAGTCTTTTGAAATGTTCAAGAGATTTCAAAATGAAGTAGAGAACCAACTTGACAAGAAAATCAAAGTCCTTCGATCTGATCGAGGAGGCGAATATTTGAGTCCAGAATTTACTGATCATCTTAGTAGTTGTGGAATAGTTTCACAACTTACTCCTCCTGGAACCCCACAGTGGAATTGCGTTTCCGAGAGGAGGAATCGAACTCTATTGGATATGGTTCGATCTATGATGAGTCAGACCGATCTTCCGCCATCCTTTTGGGGATATGCTCTAGAAACTGCCGCGTTCACACTTAACCTGTTCCGTCTAAGGCAGTTGAGAAGACACCATATGAGATATGGAGTGGGAAGAGTCTCATTATGTCTTACCTCAAGGTTTGGGGATGTGAGGTTTACGTTAAGCAACAGCCTAACGATAAACTGTCTCCCAAATCCCTCAAGTGTCTATTTGTGGGATACCCCAAGGAAACGAGGGGGTATTATGTCTACTGCCCAACTGACAACAAAGTGTTTGTAGTCAGAACTGGATTCTTTCTAAAGAGGGATCTTGTTTCCAAGAGAAACAGTGGGAGTAAGATAGAGCTTGAAGAAGTTCAAGTTCCACAAGACGCATCAGAGGCGCAGACAGAAACTGGAGAAGAGCCACAAGATGTTGTGGCAGCTCCTCCAGTGACACAAGAACCACGAAGGTCTGATAGAACACGTTTTCAGCCTGAGAGATATGGATTTCTAGTGACTGAAAACAAGGATGTGTTGCTCACAGAGCGTGGTGAGCCGACCACCTATCAAGAGGCCATTGCAGACCCCAACTACGAAAAATGGGTTGAAGCCATGAAGGCTGAAATGCAATCTATGTACGACAACGAGGTATGGACCTTGGTCGCTCCACCTGAAGGGGTAAAACCTGTAGGGTGCAAGTGGGTTTTCAAAGAGAAAACAGACATGGATGGCAATGTCAACGTCTTCAAGGCGAGGCTAGTTGCAAAGGGATTTACTCAACGTCATGGTATTGACTATGACGAAACGTTCTCCCCTGTTCCAATGGCCAAATCCATTAGGATCCTCCTTGCCATAGCCGCATATTATGACTATGAGATATGGCAAATGGATGTCAAAACAACATTCCTTAATGGAAGGCTGCCCGAGGATGTGTACATGACGCAACCCGAGGGGTTTGAATGTCCAGACGCACCAGACAAGGTATGCAAGCTTCAGAGCTCCATTTATGGATTGAAGCAAGCATCTCGAAGTTGGAATCATCATTTTGATGAAGTAGTCAAAGAGTTTGGCTTCTTACAAAACCCTGATGAACCTTGTGTTTACAAGAAGGTTAGTGGGAGCACAATTGTGTTCTTGGTGCTATATGTCGATGACATATTGCTCATTGGAAATGATATTCCAACTTTAGAGATTGTGAAATCTTGGTTGGGAAAATCGTTCTCAATGAAGGACTTAGGAGAAGCTGCCTATATTCTAGGCATCAAGATCTATAGAGATAGGTCTCGTAGGCTTCTTGGATTAAGTCAGAGTACATACTTGGATAAGGTGCTGAAGAGGTTCAGTATGCAAGATTCCAAGAAGGGATTCATACCGATGAATCATGGCTTGACCCTGAGCAAGAAATAGTGTCCCAAAACACTTGTTGAGCGAGGGCGCATGAGTGGCATCCCTTATGCTTCGGCAATAGGATCCATAATGTATGCTATGCTATGTACTCGACCCGATGTGTCGTTTGCCCTGAGCATGACAAGCCGGTTCCAACAAGACCCTGGTGAGGATCATTGGACCGCTGTCAAAAACATCCTTAAGTACTTGAGAAGAACTAAGGATGAATTCTTGGTGTACGGTGGAACTGATGAGGAGCTATGTGTAAGGGGTTACACAGACGCTAGTTTCCAAACCGACCAGGATGACTTTAAATCGCAGTCAAGATACGTGTTTCTCCTGAACGGTGGCAGCGTGAGTTGGAAGAGTTCCAAGCAGAGCACGATTGCTGATTCTACAACCGAGTCCGAGTATATTGCAGCATCGGATCCAGCGAAGGAGGCTGTGTGGATTAGAAAGTTCGTTGCCGAGCTTGGTGTGGTTCCGACCATCTCTGATCCCATAACCTTGTTTTGTGATAATAGTGGAGCCATTGCACAAGCCAAGGAGCCACGGTCCCACTAGAGGACCAAACACATACTCAGACGTTTTCACCTTGTCAGAGAGATGATTGACAGAGGTGATGTAAAGATATGCAAAGTAGCAGGCGAGGACAACGTTGCCGATCCTCTTACGAAGCCTCTTGCGCGGGTCATACATGAGCGGCATGTATCGTCGATCGGGATTAGACGCATTGATCAGTGTACCTAGTGTAGGAACGACTAGATTGATGATTGTACCTAGTGCAAGTGGGAGTCTGTTGGAGATTGTGCCCTAGGGCCAATCATTTTATGTGTACATATGTTTTGAACATATTATTAATTTATGGAGATAAATTAATGTGTTATCATATTATTAGCATGTTTACTATGATAGCGTCCTTGATTAGTTATGGGGATAATTAATCTAAATTCATCCCTGGTCGATTGTTCTCGTGGGAGCGAGAATGAACTAAGACCAGCATGACCTCGGTGTATAGAGATACATGCACTAGATGCTTTACGAGAGTCATGGTGCAATTACGTAAGGGGTTACGAGTTGCTGGACATGACCCGGAGAGTCCTGCATGGGTTTAGTCATTAGCATAGCCTCTCTTGTGCACCTGTCACAATGACTTAGACCTGAGAACTTCATTATTCCGGCGTTGTAGTTGTCAGACTTTGGCCTAGTCTAACGTTGCCCGTAGCAGGGCAGCCATAAGGTCTAGGTACGGGTTTGGTTGATTGCAGTGCTGAGGAATGTGGTAGGCCAAGATGGGATTTTGTCCCTCATATACACATGTGAGAGATATCTAACTGGCGCCCTCGATGAGTCTGTCCAAGGAAAGAGTGGCCACTCAAGGAAATGGGACTGATTAAAGAAGATCGAGAAAGTTATGGTTGGATTATGGATGACTTTCCCGTGCCTAATCCAAACCAAGATATCGTGCAGCAAAAGGGTATATGACTAGGAAGTACTAAGGTTAAGTCGGTTTCGTTGAAAACGATAACTGACGTATTTTGGGTAGTCGTGATGGCTTGCTAGAGTCCGCTCTCGACTTGTGAGTCATAGAGATGGCTTGCTGCCAATTTTACGTGAGGCCTGCTGGGTCACACATGAGCAGGATCTGGACACCGCTGAAGGGACACGAATTAGGGTTAATTCGTGAGTCACCCCGGTGACACAATTTAAGACATAGCTAAATGTCTAGGACATAAAGTCTTGTCTTAAATGTAATCTACAGTTGAAATATTTAAATTTGTGGGACAAGTTTAAATATATATTAATTGTTAAATAGTTAATAGGGATTAATCTATTTACAATTATAATATCAGGGAATAATAAATTAAATAATGTTCCTAAAAGTTAGGAAATTATTGATTTATTAAATTCACTAATATTAGCTTGAGGGTGGCGCCTCATGAGAGGTATTTTAATTAATAGAAATTGTTTTATTAATTAAAGTCATGAGTTTGAATTCAAAAGATTTGATGTAGATTTCAAAAGATTTGAATCAAAGATATTAGGGTAATATCTTAACTCATAATCTTTGGAAGATCATGATTTCCTAAGAAATAGGAATGTTTTTTATTTATAAAATTCCAAAGATAAATAGGGGAGGATGGCGCCTTCTTTGTGGGTCCCAAGGGGAGATTTGATCTCCCAATTGATTCTCAAAGATTGCAGTCTGATTCTGAATTGAAATATTAAGGCAATATTTTAATTAGAAATTCAAGTCCTAAAATTATGATATTATTGTAATCTCATGATTTTAGGATTATTAAAATCCCCAAAATTTTAATTAAAAGGCCTAAGCAAGTCGACTTGGCCTAGACCTAATTCACAAGCATTTTTCGCCTTCTCCTTGTGTGAAGAGAGAGAGGAAAAATCGCACCACCTAGCTCTAGTGAGAGAAGTCGAATTTCCTAAGGTGTTAGTGAGAATTCGATTGGCCTAAGATAGTTAGGTTTTTGTGAAAGGAAAAACAAGAGAGGTCTTGTTTTGTGCGCCACCTATATTCAATTGATCAAGAATTGTTCTTGATAGATTTGCTTGGTTCAAGAACTGTTCTTGATCACCAGGAGCTGTAGATTGGAGTTCCCTTGTTCTTTTGGAGAAAAGAACAGAAGGCTAGCACCTTGGTGCCAACAAACTGCTTGTGTGGATTACCGGCGGAGGAAGGACGCGTCAAGTGGACTTCTCAACTCGCGAACCCGATAGCACCGATTGCAATTTGGTAAATTTCTTACTTCACTGATATAATTGTTGATAGTGGATCCTGGAAGGAATCATAGGGAAGCCAAGTTTTTTTTTAAATTTACCGTGTTTTTTCCGCTGCGCCGACCTTATGATTTCCCAACAAAAGCAACCGGAAGAATTGCTGAGACCAGTAAGTGAGGCTTATTTGGGTCGTGTTATAAATGCATTGGCTAAACCTATTGACGGTCGAGGAGAAATTTCAGCTTCTGAACCTCGGTTAATTGAATCTCCCGCTCCTGGTATTATTTCGAGACGTTCCGTATATGAGCCTCTGCAAACAAGACTTATTGCTATTGATTTGATGATCCCTATAGGGCGTTGTCAATGAGAATTAATTATTGGGGACAGACAAGCCGGTAAAACAGCAGTAGCCACAGATACGATTCTCAATCAACAAGGACAAAATGTAATATGTGTTTATGTAGCTATTGGTCAAAAAGCATCTTCTGTGGCTCAAGTGGTGACTACTTTACAAGAAAGGGGAGCAATGGAATACACTATTGTAGTAGCAGAATATTTTATGTACCGTGAACAACAAACTTTAATCATTTATGACAATCCTGATGGAGATTGTGCCCTAGGGCCAATCATTTTATATGTTTGAACATATGTTTTGATTAATTTATGGATGATAAATTATGTCGTTATCATATTATTAGCATGTTTACTGTGATAACAATCCCTAATTAATTATGTGATAATTATTCTAAACTATCCCTGGTCGATTATTCATGTGGGAATGTGAATGAACTAAGACCAGCATGACTTCGGTGTATGGAGATACATGCATACGATGCTTCTCGAGAGTCATGGTGCAATTATGTAAGGGGTTACAAGTTGCTGGACCGACCCGGAGAGTCCTGCATGGATTTAGTCATAAGCTAGCCTCTCCTGTACACCTGTCACGATGCCCTTAGACCTGAGGTCTTGACTATTCCGGCGTTGTAGATGCTGAACTTTGGCCTAGTCTAACGTTGCCTGTAGCAGGGTAGCCATACAGGCTAGGTACGGGTTTAGTTGTTTGCCGTGCTGAGGAATGTGGTTGACCAAGATGGAATTTTGTCCCTCATTAAGATGAGAGATATTTAACTGGGCCCCTCGATGAGTCTGTCCAAGGAATGTGTGGCCACACAGGGTAATGGGACTAACTCAAGGAATCGAGAAAGTTATGGTTTGGATTAAGGATGACTTTCCCGTGCCTTATCCATGACCAAAATATCGTGTGACAATAGGGATTATTACAAGGTGGTACTAAGGTTAAGTCGTTAATGTTAAAGCGATAACTCACGTGTTTTGGGTAGTCGTGATGGCTTGCTAGAGTCCGCTCTCGACTTATGAGTCATAGAGATGGCTTGCTGCCAACTTCACGTGAGGCTTGCTGGGTCACACACGAGCAGGATCAAGATACCGTAATGGGACACGAATTAGGGTTAATTCGTGAGGCACTTTAGTGACACGATTTAAGACATAGTTGAATGTCTTAGGACATGAAGTCTTGTCTTAAATAAAATCTACACTTGTGATATTTAAATTTGTTAGACAAGTTTAAATATATTAATTGTTAAATAGTTAATTTGATTAATCTATTTACAATTGAATTCTTGTTTAAAATATTAGGGAATAATAAATTGAATAAGCCTCCTAAAAGTTAGGGGATTATTGATTTATTAAATTCACTAATATTAGGATGACAAGGAAGGAGGGTGGCGCCTCATGGACCTTGATTTAATTAATGAAAATGTTTTGTTAATTAGATTCAAGATTTGATTTGAATTCAAGATTCAAAATTTGAATTAAGATATTAGGGTAATATTTTAATTCAATATTGTTAGGGAAATTAATAAGTTGGTTATAACTTCCTAAGAGTTAGGGTTGTTATTTTAATTATTAAATTTCCATAATATATATATGGAGGATGGCGCATGGTTTAAGATTCAAGTGCAAGATTTGATCTTGCATTTTGAATTTAAAATGCAATTTGAATTCTAGATTAAATATTAATGTAATAATTTATTTAGGAACTCAAATCCTCATGACTCATTCCAACCAATAGGGTTTGTGCATTCAAGATTTAGTTTCAAGATTTGATCTTGATATTTAAATTAGGATTGCCTATTAATCTTGAATTATAATATTAATGTAATATTATAAATCAAGATTTGTAATTCCCTAATTTTAGGAATGAGAATATATATATATATATATGAGACATACAAGTCGAGTTACTCATGTTTTTTAGTGGGACTAAAAATTTCGACTAACCCTAGGCAAGTGAGAGGGAGAAAGTCGCCTATCTCAAGACTATTAGTGAGAGGTTTTTCGAAAACCAAAACTTGTAGAGAGAGAGAGAGGAAAATTCAAACTAACCCTAAAAGGTTTAGGGCTTGGGTCGATTTATGTGTGAGAAAAGAAAAGGAAAGAGAGGCGCCAAGAAATTGTTTCTTGGAAGGGTGCTTTTCTCTTGAAGTTTTATGCGCCACTTTGTTTTTGGGAATTCAAGAAGTGTTTTTGAAGTTCGCCACTTGGTTCTTGGGGATTCGAGAAGTGTTCTTGAAGATCCAAGATTTGTAGATTTGGTTCCCATAATCTCTTGGGAAGAAGAGATTGGAGGCTAGCACCTGGGTATCTGCCAAACTGTTCGTGTGGATCACCGGCAGAGGAAGAACACATGTGCGTGGGCTTCTTGGATTCGCAAGTTTAAAGCTACCGTTTGATTTAGAGGTAAACATCTTTTCTATCTAGCATAAACACAGTTAGTGGATCCTGGAAGGGAATTATAGAGTTATGCAAAAGTTTTATTTTTTTACACTTTTTCCGCTGCGCTCGCTCTATAATTTCCCAACAGTGGTATCAGAGCCACACTATTCTTGTGTTTATTCTAGTTTTGTGATGTACATGAGATGTATGTTGGATGTTTACAATTTTTCATTCGTATGCTTAAGTTTTGCGAAAGTCCACCACATGAATTTTTCGAACCTAATCTAAAGATTGGTGCAAATTTATGTATTTGATACATAGGGTAATCAATTGGATTGATTAAAATTTTCTTGAAAGAATTAGTCTTGGTCAAAATTTTTAAGTTATGAATTTATAAATTTTTGGGTCAATAATTCGAATTCTTGAATATGATTCTTGAATTCTTTAATTATTGATGTAAGGCTTATTTTTCCAGAAGGCATGTTAAATTGCACAAACCCTTATTGAACACAACTAAAATCATTTTTTTGTATATGTTGTTGTATGATGATCGTGTATGTATAAATATATGAATTGTTCATGTATGAGTATGGTGTTGGATATGGCTCTAGGTATTTTTGGAAAATACGGCCTGCGTGTCGTCTCCCTAAATTCTGAATGTAATTTTATTTTCTTTTCCACCTCAATGTAAATGAGGTTTCCCAATGTAATTTTTCTTTTTTTTTAGAAAGATTCTCTCATTGGCTTGAGGGAATTTAGGGTAGATGAGTCATATCTAAACACGGTTATCTTTATGCATTTAGATTTTTGTATGTGATACAAATTAGCGCTAGATGTATGTTTAGGGGTTGCGATTTTAACATGCAGGTGTTATTTTATATGCACAACCACGTATTTGATACGAGCGTAGGATTTTGTATGAGATACAAAATTCGTGCATGTGTTTATATGTATATGATACATGGGGATAAAACACTTGGCACACTTGTTTAATTTTAAAATTGGATTTAAAATTGAACCAAAATTAATTTTAAATTGAACCCTTTTAAAATCTTAAGTTTTAATGGCATCAATAAAACAACCCTGTTAAAATCTTGATCATTGTGGAGCGGTGATAGCCCAAGCTACACGTATCTACTTTTATCTTGAGGAGACAGGGGTGAATGGAATTTTCAACGCGATGCCTTATTGAAGTCTTGGTTTATTGAATGCAGTGATAGCCCAAACTACACGTGTTTAATGGGCCTTGATGATATAGGGTTGGGCTTTTGCCTCATTGTTTTGAATTTGGCCATTCACAAGTTTTATTGTGTGACTTAATGGGGTTATCAAATCGGATTTGGACCTCAAGGCATTAGATGGGATAAACATGCCATAATAAGTATCATACGATGATACAGTCCCATAAAGATCTAAGAGTCACATGAGATGTGATTGGTAAAGAGTTACCTACCTAAATAACCTAAGGCTGCATGATCGCCCAAGCGACGGTAAACTTTGGTGAAATATGGGTCTTAGCCACTAATAATAATTTTGCTCGGTTTTATAAAATGGTGGACCTTTTTGCTAATTAACTTTCATATCTTAGTTGTAGAATCAAATGGCAAACAATGTTAGTTCAACGTTATCACTGCGATCTATCCTTGAGAAGGATAAGTTAAATGGGACGAACTTCCTTGATTGGTTTCGAAATTTGAGAATTGTTCTCACCCAAGAAAGGAAGCTTTATGTCCTACAAAACCCTCCCCCTGGTGAGCATGCCAACGACGCTCCAAGAGCATACCACTGTTGGAAATTATAGAGCGAGCGCAGCGGAAAAAAGTGTAAAAATTAAAATTTTTTTGCAAAACTCAATAATTCCCTTCCAGGATCCACTAACTGTGTTTATGCTAGATAGAAAAAAATGTTTACCTCTAAATCAAACGGTAGCTTTAAACTCGCGAATCCAAGAAGCCTACGCACACGTGTTCTTCCTCTGCCGGTGATCCACACGAACAGTTTGGCAGATACCCAGGTGCTAGCCTCCAATCTCTTCTTCCCAAGAGATTATGGGAACCAAATCTACAAATCTTGGATCTTCAAGAAAACTTCTTGAATCCCCAAGAACCAAGTGGCGAACTTTAAGAACACTTCTTGAATTCCCAAAAACAAAGTGGCGCATAAAACTTCAAGAGAAAAGCACCCTTCCAAGAAACAATTTCTTGGCGCCTCTCTCTCCTTTTCTTTTCTCACACATAAATCGACCCAAGCCCTAAACCTTTTAGGGTTAGTTCGAATTTTCCTCTTTCTCTCTACAAGTTTTGGTTTTCGAAAAAACCTCTCACTAATAGTCTTGAGATAGGCAACTTTCTCCCTCTCACTTGCCTAGGGTTAGTCGAAATTTTTAGTCCCACTAAAAACCATGAGTGAGTCGACTTGTATGTCTCATATATATATATATATTCCCATTCCTAAAATTAGGGAATTCCCAAATCCAATTAGGGAATTCTTAAATCTTGATTATAATATATTAATATTATAATTAGGGAATCGGTCTAATTAGGGAATTACTATATTATAATTAGGGAATCCCTAAATCTTATAATATATTAATTATAATTGGGAAATCACAAATCTTGATTTATAAAATTACATTAATATTATAATTCAAGATTAATAGGCATTCTTTATTTAAATTTCATTTTATATTTAGGTAAAACAACAGTAGCCACAGATACGATTCTCAATCAACAGGGACAAAATGTAATATGTGTTTATGTAGCTATTGGTCAAAAAGCATCTTCTGTGGCTCAAGTGGTGACTACTTTACAAGAAAGGGGAGCAATGGAATACACTATTGTAGTAGCAGAATATTTTATGTACCGTGAACGACAAACTTTAATCATTTATGACAATCCCTCCAAACAAGCACAAGCTTATCGCCAAATGTCTCTTCTATTACGAAGACCGACCGGTCGCGAAGCTTATCCAGGAGATGTTTTTTATTTACATTCACGCCTTTTGGAAAGAGCCGCTAAATCAAGTTCTCAGTTAGGTGAAGGAAGTATGACCACTTTACCAATAGTTGAGACCCAATCGGGAGATGTTTCAACTTATATTCCTACTAATGTAATTTCCATTATAGATGGCCAAATATTCTTATCCGCCGATAAATTCAATGCTGGAATTAGACCTGCGATTAATGTGGGTATTTCCGTCTCCAGAGTTGGATTTGCGGCTCAAATTAAAGCCACGAAACAAGTAGCTGGTAAATTAAAATTAGAATTGGCGCAATTCGCCGAATTAGAAGTTTTTGCACAATTCGCTTATGATCTCAATAAAGCTACTCAAAATCAATTGGCACGAGGTCAACGATTGCGCGAGTTGCTCAAACAATCCCAATCATCCCCTCTCACTGTGGAATAACAGATCACAACTATTTATACCGGAACGAAGGATTATCTTGATTCATTAGAAATTGGATAGGTGAGGAAATTTCTTGTTGAGTTACGTGCTTACTTAAAAACGAATAAACCTCAATTCCAAGAAATCATATCTTCTACCAAGATATTCA
The DNA here is from genome assembly GCA_003254925.1 of Chamaecrista fasciculata. Lineage (NCBI taxonomy): Eukaryota > Viridiplantae > Streptophyta > Magnoliopsida > Fabales > Fabaceae > Chamaecrista > Chamaecrista fasciculata. The sequence goes on from QANZ01012210.1 coordinate 115,338, forward strand.
CTCAAGAAGCAGAAGCCCTTTTGAAAGAAGCTATTCAGGACCAGATAGAACTCTTTTTACTTTTGGAACCTATTGTCACACGATATTTTGGTCATGGATAAGGCACGGGAAAGTCATCCTTAATCCAAACCATAACTTTCTCGATTTTCTGAGTTAGTCCCAATTTCCTGAGTGGCCACTCTTTCCTTGGACAGACTCATCGAGGGCACCAGTTAAATATCTCTCATCTTTATGAGGGACAAAATTCCATCTTGGTCAACCACATTCCTCAGCACTGTAATCAACCAAACCCGTACCTAGCCTGTATGGCTACCCTGCTACGGGCAACGTTGGACTAGGCCAAAGCTCGACAACTACAATGCCAGAATAGTCAAGAACTCAGGTCTAAGGCATCGTGACAGGTGTACAGGAGAGGCTAGCTAATGACTAAACCCATGCAGGACTCTCCGGGTCGGTCCAGCAACTTGCAACCCTTTACTTATTGCACCATGACTCTCATAAAGCATCTAGTGCATGTATCTCTATACACCGAGGTCATGCTGGTCTTAGTTCATTTCAAGTTCCCACATGAATGAGCGACCAGGGACAATTTTAGATTAATTATCTCATAATTAATCAAGGACGCTATTATAGTAAACATGCTAATAATATGATAACAACATACTTTATCATCTATAAATTAATCAAAACATTTGTTCAAAACATATACATAAAATGATTGGCCCTAGGGCACAATCTCCATCAGACACGTGTGTTGCACGGGGGCCTTCCCAAAATTAAAAACCATGAATTTATTCTCGATTTATTTTAAAAGTGGCATTTTATAATGAAATTAATATTCTTCCTCTTAGACATTACTATTTAAAATATAAGCCACAATTGAATAATAATTGTCTTGAAGATCAGCCACCTATATTAACTATCAAGTCCATATCCTAGCTATTCAAATTGCAATTTAATATTTTTCTTACTTATAGTTATATACTTACAGTTAAGGAAAAAGGCCTTCATGAATCAAGTTATACATAATTTTTTGGCAATACATTTAGGTAAAAAAAGTTAGAGTTTCTTCCATTCTGTCTTTGATTCCTCACTCTCTACCTTTCAAGATTAAACCAAAATCCTCATAGACATTATTCTTTTGGACCACATGATTACAACTCTTTATTATTGGCTTTCTCTACATATATTTTATAGCTTTGGCTTACATAAGAATGTTACGTTGATGAATTTTCAGTAATTATTAAATTAGATTAATGCCAAATTGTTGGAGTAGTTGAGATGATTGGACATGAACTTTTGTAAGGGTTAGCAATTTGGATTAACTAAGCAAAACCTAACGCAACCCGCAGGTTTGAGTTGGTTTAGTATTGGCTAACAGGTTGGTTTGGTCTGGAAAAAAATAACCCGCTAGGATTTAGATTAGGCTGCGGGATTAAGAATTCTGAACCCGATAAAGTTTAAATCCATCCCAACCCACCAACCCACACCACTTATTATTATTATTATTTTTACTAAAACACTTCATATTGTATATTTATGAGGCTTCACTTAGGATATAGATTCCAATGCAAATCAATATAGTTCACTCATGAACATAAGGTATTACTTAGTTAAAAATGTTAACGTCTAGCTTGTTGTATTTCACACTAATTTCAACTACTTCAAATATAAGTATATGGCTTTCATAAATTTGATTGTAATAGGATTTTTTTAAGAGTAATAGGATTTTTTTTAATTAAAATTTCAATTCAAAGGCATTGAAAAATAAAAAAAATATTGAATAAAGTATATTTTTGGTGAAAAAAAATTATTTATAAATTACAATAGGCTAGCCCAACTCAAACCACTGTTCTTTAGTTTGGGCTAATTAACCCAACCCAAACCAACCCGTCCTAAAAAATTACCGGTCCAACCCAACCCAAACCACATCGTGAACACCCCTAGACTTTTGATAGCTTAAAAGAATAATGCGTTTTTTCAATTAAATGACATATGTTAAAAGACATTCCCAACAATCAGTGTGGGTATATTATCATTCCAAACTGTGATAATTGACATGCAACTTACAATGGGAACTGATAAGTTTCACGGACTCATTGGCTTTGAATCTGTGTCCTTTACTCAGATTCATAAGATAAAGTCTTAAAGTACTTTGAATATGGTATTTTGGAGTTTTTGATGTTTCTTATAAATTAATAAATAATAATGTTTTCTATTAATATCAATCGATGCTCATAATTTAGTGTAATATTAATTCAATAAAATTATTTAATCGGCCTCTATGTTTCCAAGGAACAACAGAAAAGAGATAAAACAACCAAGAGCCAAATTATTTAATCGGTCATGTTTAGTTTTGTAAATTAATAAATAATAATGATTTTTTATAAATATTAATGAATGTTTATAATTTATTGTATTATTAATTTAATAAAATTATTCAATCAATATCTATGTTCCTAAAAAAACAGCAAAAAAGAGAAAAAAAATAGCCAAATTCAAACCACATTAAAAAAAGAAAAAGAAGATGAATTTTGAAGTAGATTCATATCATTGTCTTATATTAAAATTATAAATAATGAAAACTCATTGTTTACTATTTTTTTTTTGTTAATGTTTGTTATTCCACCAATAATAATGAATCTACACTTTGTCTTTCAATTAACAACAAAATATTCTCGTAATAGGTATTATAAGTTTATAACAATTTCTTTTCTTTTAAAATTATTTATAAATGAATCAAAATTATAGTTACAAATTGGTAGTGTTAAGATTCATAAATATGTTTTTGATTCAAGTGAAAATAAACCATTTTCACCGTTAGATTAACCATGCATTCAAAATTTTTAAATTAGAATACACTTCAAAGCATATATTGTTTATCATTCAACCATCCATCACTATATAATTTTTGTTATCTTTTATTGAAAAATTATTTTTGACTCAATCTTTATCTTTATTTGTATTTAATAAAAAGTATATAAAATATTAAAAAAATTTAATTATATCGATTTAAAAATTTTAAAAAATAAATATATAGGACTGGTCATAAGGACTCAGGACTCAGGGTCTCCTCGATGCCATCTACACAAAATAAAATGACAAAACTCTATAATAAATAATAGTATTTCGACATCTGCAAAATCTTCAAGACAGATCTGCAAGAATAACAAGAGAAAGAAAAACAACTTGACTTCAATTTGATACATCTTGCTATGTATTAGGAAAACCAACTAACATAAAAAATGCAAGTTTTACCACGTACTTATATGCAACAAGAATCTAATTCTTTCCCTCAAATGTCTGTAGTATTGGCTGTTCACTGCATAAATACATAAATAAATCATTAGAAATTACAAAACACATCAAAAAGGCAGCAATGGCATTCTAGAAGCTAAGTATAAATTAGTCCAAGCAAATTGACAAAAACCATTTAAATAGATGTAATTTTTAAAGCGTTGCAACACTAAAGACCTCAACTCTAGTATCACAATCACTGATAACAAAATTTTAATTATAAAGTCAAACACAGGCTGAAAATTAACTATATTTTGGAGTGTGATCACGAGCAAACAAAAGGAGACTGAGTTTTGATGGTTCCTCATTAATACACTGCATAAATTATGCAGCATCAAACAAAATAAAATTGCAAAATTGCAGTACAGAATTGAACAAATTACTCACCAGAAACCATGATTACACAGCAAAAATACAGAAATTACAAAGCCAGCAAAATTGCAAAGCAGAAAAATAGAAATTGCAAAAAAACAGCAGAATTACACAACAAGATTACAGAAGTTACACACATATAAATACATAGCCACAATTTAAACTCTTAACAAAAAAGTAAACCAGAGTTCGTTCCACTATTTAGTATTTTATATGTTTACACACATAAAATACTAAAATGAAACATTGAAACCTCTACATGCTATTAAATTTTATTAAAGAGGATAAATTACTAATCATAATTATAAAAAAATACTATAAATAATAAAATTCAAATTTAACATTTCATAATTAAGTTAATAAAGAGTCATTATAATATAAATATAGTCAAAAAAACACAATAAGGAAATAAGCCAACCATGAAATAAATCACAATTAAGCCAAACAATGAAAAGGAAATAAACCACCAAGAAGGAAATAATCACAATCAGGAAATTAAATCACAATCAAGGAATTAAATCACAATCAAGTAAAAATGGAAATAAACCACTAATAAGGAAATAAATCACAATAAAAAAAGGAAATAAATTAAAAAAGCAAATAAATCACAAAGAAGGGAAATAAATCCTTATTAGAAACAACAACCATCGACCCTATTCATCTCTTGGGAACAAAGTGCACGGCTGCAAGAAGCTTCGAACACACAGAAACGGTGACGACTGCGAACACAGTAGATGACAGCGAAAAGAACGATGGTGGAGTCATGGCGTCGAGCGAGCGAGCGACTAGGGTTGGAGAAATGATTCGGAATTGAAAAAAAGGTATGAAATGCGAAGAAGATTAGAGGAAACAGCAAAAAAAAAAACAGAGTTTCCCCTGAACCGGACGAACCCCCTAAATCGCCGGTTCAGGGAGGTTTTGTCGGTTCAAAGCCGGTTCGTCCAGTTTTCGAGCGGTTCTTTGCATGCCCGATTTTTCCTATGACTCAGACCGGACTGGAGGGCGGTTCGCAGTCCAACCGGCCGATCCGGTTTTAATAACCCTGATTATGAATCACTGATGATTAATGCAATAAATATGACTTTTAAATATTGATTTAAATTTTTGAAATTTGAAATTAATGAAATATAAAATTAATTACTTACACTAACTCATCTGTCATAAATTTTTCAATCACTCCAAAAAAGATACATTGCTTATTTCTCTAAAAAGTTTCGAGTAATATTTTAAATATTTTAAAATATAAAAATTAATATTTCTGTATAATTTCAAAATTTATTTACATATTTACATACTTGTTAGACAAGTAAAGGTGTATAACCCTTAGTAATATACTAATATATATATGTTATTAGTGTTAAAGTGAGATTAATTGACCGAGAGTTTGAATAGGAATGATATTGGAAATTTGATGTGGAGTATAATATTTAAAAAGTCTAAACTTAGAATTGAAGAAAAATCCATTTTAATGACCATAAACAATTTTAATGGAATTATTTTCATGGATTTATTGGGAATTTTAATGAAACACTAAAACAAAAGAAACCAAAAGACAAAAATTAGTCATCATATTGCAACAAAAAAGTATGTGAAGCTTAATCAAATATTATTCATTTGAATTCAAAGTAAATGTTACATGATGAAGGGCTAAGCGTAAAGAATTACAATATCCTACTCTTCTTTCTTGTTCACTCTTTTGAATCCTCAATTTATACAATGTCTTCCCTCTCAAAAGTTTCTCTCTCTGCTTTTTTTGGACCCCCCATCTTTAGTCTTCACAAACCCCATATATAAAAGTCAATTTTATCCTTTGTTTCACTTGTTTCTTCAACCTCAGACACCTAATTTAAGAAATAGAGAGAGGAGAAATAAAATAATAATTTAATATTATATATATGCATGTATTACAAAGACATTTTATTTTAATTAAGGCACATTCCACCAAGATACAAAATTTATAGCTAAATTGTAAAGTAAAAATAATAAAGTTGAATATTGGCAAAACTAAATATAATAAGAGAAAAAAAAATTGATATTTAAATTCATTAGCAAGAAAAAAAATAGAACATCTTTAAATAATTAATAAAGTAATGAAAATATGAAAAGGTAGAAATTCAAAACATAGTGAATCTATCATCTTAGTTACTCTTATGTTTTCTGTTTTCTCTTGATTTATGTTGCAGTCATTTTCTATATCAAAATAGCATTTTTCTGAAAAAAAAATAAATAGAAATAGAAAGTAGTAGATGTAACTTGCAAAACTCGTACCAATTTTGAAGTCGTTGTCCTCCTATTCATCAATGTGAAACAATGAATGGCAATAGATATAGCAGTTGGCATCAGAAAATAAAAATCACAAAATACTTACTAAATTTCGTGCATCGACGCCATTATTCTTGATCATTTACTCTTATTGAAGAAGAAAAGAGAAAACTTGAATCAGAGAAAAAAAAATACGTGAGAATGGTGGAAATGAACTATAATTGAAGAAGTATATATAGGGAAAAATTCTAGTCTAAATGAGAGATATTATATAATGGATATCATAAAATAAAAATTTGAATTTGAAATGCATATTCTGAAATAATGCATATTAATTTGAATTTATGATTGGAGAGAATCATGTAACCTAATCACAAAATCAGAATAATTCGGGCATATTAATTTCAATAGGTCTGCTTTATAATTATTATATATATATATTAATTAACTTATTAATTTCGAAATTGAAGAAAATCGAATAATTACTTCTATTTTTAATTTTTGATTTTAAGGAATGATTGATATGTCAATTAATTACTAATTGACATTAGTTCGAATTTACCATCTTGGCTCACATATCTTAATATTGATTTTTCAATTAAACCTAAAATAACAACAAAACACTCTACCATATATTTAATTGATTGCTAAAAATGCCAAAATTAATTTAATTTGATTGCCAATCATGAATAAAGGAAGCCCAAAATTAGAATAAATCGGCAATCATGAATGGATAACACAGCCAATCACATTAAATTCGATATTGGGTTGCAATAATTATGAAAAGTCCAGTTGGCAAAATGAATCCAAGTGTCACACGCAGTCCATTTGGCAATCATTTAGTGGTTACAATTATGCCATGCAGGGCCCCCATGCCATGTAGGAGCCATGTGTCAAGAAATTGAATATGCTTCTCCTTATTATATCATAGAGAATAGATAACTTAACTTATATACATAAGTTATACACAATTTCTATCTTAATCCTCTATTTTTTTTTTATAGAATCTTCTAAAATTGTGGATTTCTTTAACTATAAAAATAGATTAATAGAAATTCAACGATTAAATTAAAAAATGAATAGAATATTAAATATATTAATTCTAATTATATTCTATTAATGATAATATTTTTAATAATATAAAAATAAAAAGTTATTAAATTGAATTATTAATCAATTTTCTTGTTCTATGACAAGGTGGTACTAAGGTTAAATCGGTTTTGATAAAACGATAACTCACGTGTTTTGGGTAGTCGTGATGACTTGCTAGAGTCCGCTCTCGACTTGTGAGTCATGGAAATGACTTGCTGCCAACTTCACGTGGGGCCTGGTGGGTCACACATGAGCAGGATCTAGACACCGCTTAAGGGACACGAATTAGGGTTAATTCGTGAGTCACTTCAGTGACACGATTTAAGACATAGCTGAATGTCCGGGACATGAAGTCATGTCTTAAATAAAATCTACGTTTGTGATATTTAAATTTGTGGGACAAGTTTAAATATATTAATTGTTAAATAGTTAATTGGATTAATCTATTTACAATTATAATATTAGGGAATAATAAATTAGATAAGATTCCTAAAAGTTAGGAGATTATTGATTTATTAAATTCACTAATATTAAGATAATTAGGGTTGAGGGTGGCGCCTCATATATAGGCATTTTAATTAATGAAAATGTTTTGTTAATTAAAGTCATGTATTTGAATTCAAGATTTGATCTTGATTTCAAGATTCAAAATTTGAATTAAAGATATTAGGGTAATATTTTAATTCAATATTGTTGGAAGATAATAAGTTGGTTATAACTTCCTAAGAATTAGGATTGTTATTTTGATTTATTAAATTCCTATAAAAATAGGGGAGGATGGCGCATGGCTTTGTGGGACCAAGGGAAGATTTGATCTTCCATTTTGATTCTCAAAGATTGCATTTTGAATTCAAATTAAGATATTAAGGTAATATTTTAATTAAGAATTCAAGTCCTAAAATTGTGATATTATTGTAATCTCATAATTTTATAATTTGATAATCCATTAATTTAGGGATTCCCTAATTATAATTATCAAATTTCCCCAAACTCTATAATTAAGGGAGGAAGTCGACTTGCACAGAACACTTGACACACAAGTGAAAATTGCAATTTTTTTTTGTGAGACAAGAGAGGAAAATCAGCTAACCCTAAAAAATAGAGTGAGAAAGTCGAACTTCTCCAAGAGAGAGAGAGAATTCGACTTGCACCCATAACTAGGGTTTCTTGAGAGAGAAAACAAGAGAGGTTCTTGTTTCTTGCGCCACCCATATTCTTGGTTCAAGAATTGTTCTTGATCACCAAGAACCGTAGATTGGAGTCCCGAGTTCTTTTGGAGAAAAGAACTGAAGGCTAGCACCTTCGTGTCAGCAAACTGTTCGTGTGGATTACCAACAGAGGAAGGATGCTTGGAGTGGACTTCTCGGAATCGCACCATTCAATTAGACCGATTGAAACTGAGGTATACTTCTTCTTTTACCGGTTTAAATTCAACTAGTGGATCCTGTAGGAAATCACAAGCATTGTGCCACTTTTATGGTTTTAAATTTTTGCTTCCGCTGCGCTCCGCTCTGTGATTTTCCAACAGTGGTATCAGAGCCAAGCTGGTTTTGGGTTTAATACTGGTTTTGGTGATTATACATGTGATGTATGATTTGTGTGTTATCGTTTTCAATCGTATGTTTGAATTTGCGAAATCCACTGAAAGTTTTTTTTAAAAAAAACTTAATCTATGGAATTGGTGCAAACTTTATGTATATGATACATAGGAAATCAATTGGATTGATTTGGAAAATTTTTCTTGAATTTTGAGGCCTTGGTCGAAAATCCCTATATAATTATAATTACAATTGTTTTAATTATAATATTGTGGGATGGCTGGAAATTTATTAAAATTATGAATTTTAAAATTTTTGGGTCAATAATTTGAATTCTGGAATATGATTCTTGAATTATATAATTATTGATACAATGCATATTTTTCAAGAAGGCATGTTAAAATTGCACAAACCCTAATTGAACACATTTGGAAAAATCGTTTTTGTATGTGTTGTTGTATGCCGTGTTTGACATATTAATATATGAATTGTTCATGTATGTTTATATGGTGTTGGATATGGCTCTAGGATTTTTGGTAAATACGGCCTGCGTGTCGTCTCCCTATATTCCTGATGTAAATTTTATTTTTTGTTTATACCTCAATGTAACTGAGGTTTTTCCCAATGTAATTTTTCTTTTTTTTAGAAAAATTCTCTCATTGGCTTGAGGGAATTATAGGGTAGATGAGCCATATCTAAACACAGTGTTTTATGCATTTAGTATTTTGTATGAGAGGCAATGCACTAGATGTATGTGTAGGGGTGCGAATTTTAACATGCACTTTTTAATTTTACGCAATAAATACGTATACGATACGAGTGTAGGATTTTGTATGAGATACAAAATTCGTGCAAGTGTTTATATGTATATGATACATGGGGAAATAAACACTTGGCACACTCGTTTAATTTTAAAATTAGTTTAAAATTGAACTAAAACGGAACTTTAAAATTAACCCTTTTAAAAATCTTAAGTTTTAATGCCATCAATAAAACAACTCTGTCAGAGTCTTGTTCATCGTAGAGCGGTGATCGCCCTCCGCGACACGTATCTACTTTTACCTTGATGAGACACGGGTGAATGGGAGATTCAACGCGAAGCCTAGGTGATCGCCCTCCGCGACACGTGTTTAGTGGGCCTTGATGATATGGGGTTGGGCTTCGGCCTCGTTGTTTTGAGCCTAGCCATTCACAAGTTTTATTGTGTGACTTAATGGGGTTATCAAATCGGATTTGGACCTCAAGGCATTAGATGGGATAAACATGCCATAATAAGTATCATATGATGATACAGTCCCATAAAGATCTAAGAGTCACATGAGATGTGATTGGTAAAGAGTTACCTACCTAAATAACCAAAGGGTGCATGATCGCCCTCCGCGACGGTAAACTTTGGTGAAATATGGGTCTTAACCACTAATAATAATTTTACTGGGTTTTATAAAATGGTGGATATATAATTTTGCTAACTAAACTTTCATATCTTAATTGTAGAATCAATGGCAACAACTAGTTCAACACTATCACTGCGATCTATCCTTGAGAAGGATAAATTGACTGGGACAAACTTCCTTGACTGGTTCCGGAATGTGAGAATTGTTCTCACCCAGGAAAGGAAGTTGTACGTCCTGGAAAACCCCATTCCCGCACAGCCTGCAGCCAATGCTCCAAGAGCTCAGAGAGATGCTTATGAGAAGCATGTCAATGACTCTGTGGATGTTGCTTGCCTGATGATGGCCACCATGGGTCCCGAGTTACAAAAGAACTTGGAGAACATGAGGGCCTATGAGATGGTTACACATCTCAGGGAAATGTTCCAACAACAGGCTCGGCAAGAGAGGTTTGAGACCACGAAGGCTCTGCACTCTTGCAAAATGGCAGAAGGTGCATCGGTTAGTACCCACGTCTTGAGGATGACGGGGTACATAGATCACCTTGGTAGGCTGGGATTTCCCATTGCACCGGAGCTTGCGACGGATTTGATCCTGAACTCGCTGCCCAGAAGTTATGACCAGTTTGTCATGAACTTCAACATGAATGGCATGGAGAAATCTGTTTCTGAACTGCATGGGATGCTCAAGACTGCTGAGGCATCCATTAAGAAGGCGCCTAGCACCGTCTTGTTGGTTCAGAACAATAAGGGGAAAGGGAAGGGCAAAGGGAAGAGGAAGGGAAACGCCGTGGTTGGTGAGACCAAGCCAGCGGCCAAGCCCAACCCACAACCTGCCAAGAAGGCAAAGCCCACAAAGGATGCAATTTGCTTTTTCTGCTAGAAGACTCGACACTGGAAGAGGAATTGCAAGCTGTATATGGAAGATCTGAAGAAGCAGAAGAAAGGCGCTGAGGCCTCTACTTCAGGTATCTATGTTATAGGTGTTCATTTTTCTACTACAACCACTTGGGTATTAGATACTGCATGTGGTTCTCACATTTGTACAAATGTGCAGGGTCTTAGAGACAGTAGGAAGCTGGACAGAGGCGAGGTGGACCTACGAGTAGGCAATGGAGCAAGGGTTGCTGCTGTTGCTGTGGGAACATACGAGCTTGTATTGCCCTCTGGGCTTATTTTTGTTTTGAACAATTGTTATTATGTACCGTCGTTAAGTTCTAACATTATTTCACTTTCTTATTTGGATAAGGAAGAATTTACTTGTGTGAATGGTAATGGTAGATGTTCAATTTACAAAGTGTTGGAGATTGTGCCCTAGGGCCAATCATTTTGTATGTGTGAACATACTGGTTGACTAATTTATGGATGATAAATTGAGTCGTTATCATATTATTAGCATGTTTACTATGATAACAATCCCTGATTAATTATTTGATAATTAGTCTAAACTGTCCCTGGTCGCTCATTCAGGTGAGAACTTGAAATGAACTAAGACCAGCATGACCTCGGTGTATAGAGATACATGCACTAGATGCTTTACGAGAGTCATGGTGCAATTATGTAAGGTGTTACAAGTTGCTGGACTGACCCGGAGAGTCCTGCATGGGTTTAGTCATTAGCTAGCCTCTCCTGTACACCTGTCACGATGCCCTTAGACCTGAGGTCTTGACTATTCCGGCGTTGTAGTTGTCAAACTTTGGCCTAGTCTAACGTTGCCCGTAGCAGGGTAGCCATAAGGGCTAGGTACGGGTTTGGTTGATCACCGTGCTGAGGAATGTGGTTGACCAAGATGGAATTTTGGCCCTCATTGAAATGAGAGATATTTAACTGGGCCCCTCGATGAGTCTGTCCAAGGAATGTGTGGCCACACAGGGAAATGGGACTAACTCAGGAAATCGAGAAAGTTATTGTTTGGATTTAGGATGACTTTCCCGTGTCTAATCCATGACCAAAATATCGTGTGACAATCGGGATCAAGACAAGGTAGTACTAAGGTTTGATCGTTTGGCGTTAAAGCGATAAACTCACGTGTTTTGGGTAGTCGTGATGGCTTGCTAGAGTCCGCTCTCGACTTGTGAGCCATAGAGATGGCTTGCTGCCAACTTCACGTGGGGCTTGCTGGGTCACACACGAGCAGGATCTAGACACCGCTTAAAGGGACACGAATTAGGGTTAATTCGTGAGTCACTCCGGTGACACAATTTAAGACATAGCTGAATGTCTAGCACTTGAAGTCTTGTCTTAAATAATATCTACAAGAATGATATTTAAATTTGTGAGACAAGTTTAAATATATTAATTGTTAAATAGTTAATGGGATTAATCTATTTACAATTATAATATTAGGGAATAATAAATTGGATAAGGTTCCTAAAAGTTAGGAGATTATTGATTTATTAAATTCACTAATATTAGGGAAAACAAGATAATGGGGTGGCGCCCTTTTTGGTCTAATTTAATTAATGAAAATGTTTTGTTAATTAAATAAAGATAACAAGATTTGAATTTGAATTCAAGATATGATTTTGATTTCAAGATTCAAGTTTGAATTAAAGATATTAGGGTAATATTTTAATTCAATATTATTAGGGAATTTGAATTCAAGATTCAAATTTGAATTAAAGATATTAGGGTAATATTTTAATTCAATATTATTAGGGAATTTGAATTCAAAATTCAAATTTGAATTAAAGATATTAGGGTAATATTTTAATTCAATAATGAATTTAAATTCAAGATTCAAAATTTGAATTAAAGATATTAGGGTAATATTTTAATTCAATATTAATAGGGAATTTGAATTCAAGATTCAAATTTGAATTAAAGATATTAGGGTAATATTTTAATTCAATAATGAATTTGAATTCAAGATTCAAAATTTGAATTAAAGATATTAGGGTAATATTTTAATTCAATAATGAATTTGAATTCAAGATTCAAAATTTGAATTAAAGATATTAGGGTAATATTTTAATTCAATATTGTTGAAAGATAATAAGTTAGTTATAACTACCTAAGAGTTAGGGTTGTTATTTTGATTTATTAAATTCCCTAAAACAAAGGTGAGGATGGCGCATATCTTTTGACTTGGAGTGCAAAATTTGATCTTGCATTTTGAATTTAAATATTATGTGCAAGTCGAATTTTATGATTAAAGTATTAGGGTAATATTTTAATTATAAATTCAATTCCTCATGACTCATTCCAACCAATAGGGTTTGAGCAATCAAGATTTGGTTTCAAGATTTGATCTTGACAACCTCAAATTCGAATTGCCCCTAGATTTTTGAATTATAATATTAGTGTAATATTATAAATCATGATTTAGGGATTCCCTAAATTATATTAATTATTGAATTAATATATCCAAGATTTTAGGGATTCACTAATGAGATTATAATTCCCTAATTTTAGGAATGAGAAAATATATATATACCAAGAGGCCAAGTCGACTAAGGCATTTTTGTGAGACAAAAATTTGCAAAACCCGAGTTCTAAGAAGGAGTTCGACTTTCTCCAAGAGAGAGAGAGAAAGTTTGACTTGCACCAAAAGCTTAGAGTTTTTGTGTGAGACCAAGAAGGTGTTCTTGGTTAGGCGCCACTTTAGTCTTGGAACTCAAGAACAGTTCTTGAGTTTCAAGAACCGTAGATTGGAGTCCCGAGTTCTTTTGGAGAAAAGAACTGAAGGCTAGCACCTTGGTGTTGGCAAACTGTTCGTGTGGATCACCGGCGGAGGAAGAACACTTGGAATGGGCTTCTCGGAATCGCATCAGACAAAAGCTACCGATTGATTTGGGTAAAATTCTAATCCTTCTTCTAGTATAGGCTCAATTAGTGGATCCTGGAAAGAAATCACAAAGCCTGCGCTATTTATTTTAAAGTTTTTTTTTTATTTTTTTGTCGCTTCCGCTGAGCGGGCCTCTGTGCTTTCCCAACACAAAGATGATGTGTTATTTGCTTATGGTGATTTGCAAGATAATCACTACATCTTAAAATTGGAACAACAACATAATAACGATATCTATAACATTGATACGAAAAGGATTAAGATTAGCGAATCTAATCCTAAATACCTTTGGCATTGTCGTTTAGGCCATATAAACGAGAAATGCCTTGAGAAGCTCCATAAAGATGGACTTCTAAGCTCATTTGATTTTGAATCATATGAAGCTTGCGAATCTTGTCTACTTGGAAAGATGACAAAGGCGCCCTTCACTGGCCACAGTGAGAGGGCATCTGACTTATTGGGAATCATACATAGTGATGTATGTGGACCCATGAGTACCCAAGCTAGAGGTGGTTACTCATACTTCATTACGTTTACTGACAACTTCAGTAGGTATGGCTATGTCTACCTAATGAAGCACAAGTCAGAGTCTTTTGAAATGTTCAAGAGATTTCAAAGTGAAGTAGAGAACCAACCTGGCAAGAAAATCAAAGTCCTTCGATCTGATCGAGGAGGCAAGTATTTGAGCCAAGAATTTATTGATCATCTTAGAAGTTGTGGGATATTCTCACAACTTACTCCTCCTGGAACCCCACAGTGGAATGGTGTTTCTGAGAGGAGGAATCGAACTTTATTAGATATGGTTCGATCTATGATGAGTCAAGCTAATCTTCCGCCATCCTTTTGGGGGTATGCTTTAGAAGCTGCTGCGTTCACACTTAACCGTGTTCCGTCCAAGGCAGTTGAGAAGACACCATATGAGATATGGAAAGGGAAGAGGCCCAATTTGTCTTACCTCAAGGTTTGGGGATGTGAAGTTTATGTTAAGCAACAGCCTAACGATAAACTGTCTCCCAAATCCCTCAAGTGTTTATTTGTGGGATACCCCAAGGAAACGAGGGGGTATTATGTCTACTGCCCATCTGACAACAAAGTGTTTGTAGTCAGAAGTGGATTCTTTTTAGAAAAGGATTTTGTTTCCAAAAGAAACAGTGGGAGTAAGATAGATCTTGAAGAAGTTCAAGATCCACAAGACACTTCAGAGGCGCAGACGGAAACTGGAGAAGAGCCACAAGATGTTGTGGAAGATCCTCCAGTGACACAAGAACCACGAAGGTCTGATAGAACACGTTTTCAGCCTCAAAGATATGGATTTTTTATGACTGAGAACAAGGATGTGTTGCTCATGGAGCGTGGTGAGCCTACCACCTATCAAGAAGCTATCGTGAATCCCAACTCTGAGAAATGGGTTGAAGCCATGAAGGCTGAGATGCAGTCCATGTATGACAACAAGGTATGGACCTTAGTTGATGCACCTGAAGGTGTAAAAGCCGTAGGGTGTAAGTGGATTTTCAAGGAGAAAACCGACATGGATGGCAACGTCAATGACTTCAAGGTGAGGCTAGTTGCAAAGGGGTTTACTCAACGTCATGGTATTGACTATGACGACACGTTTTCCCCAGTTGCGATGGCCAAGTCCATTAGGATCCTCCTTGCCATAGCCGCATATTATGACTATGAGATATGGCAAATGGACGTCAAAACAGCGTTCCCCAATGGAAGGCTGCTCGAGGATGTGTACATGACACAACCTGAGGGGTTTGTATGTCCAGAGGAACCAGGAAAGGTGTGCAAGCTTCAAAGATCCATTTATGGATTGAAGCAAGCCTCCCGGAGTTGGAATCATCGTTTTGATGAAGTAGTCAAAGAGTTTGGCTTCTTACAAAACCTGATGAGCCTTGTGTTTACAAGAAGGTTAGTGGGAGCACAATTGTGTTCTTGGTGCTATATGTCGATGACATATTGCTCATTGGAAATGATATTCCAACCTTGGAGATTGTAAAATCTTGGTTGGGAAAATCATTCTCAATGAAGGACTTAGGAGAAGCTGCCTATATTCTAGGCATCAAGATCTATAGAGATAGGTCTCGAAGGCTTCTTGGATTAAGTCAGAGTACATACTTGGATAAGGTACTGAATCGGTTCAGTATGCAAGATTCCAAGAAGGGATTCATTCCGATGAATCATGGTTTGGCCCTGAGCAAGAAACAGTGTCCCAAGACACTTGTTGAGCGAGGGCGCATGAGTGGCATCCCTTATGCTTCGGCAATAGGATCCATCATGTATGTCATGCTGTGTACTCGACCTGATGTGTCGTTTGCCCTGAGCATGACGAGCCGGTTCCAACAAGACCCTGGTGAGGATCATTGGACCGCTGTCAAAAACATCCTTAAGTACTTAAGAAGGACTAAGGATGAGTTCTTGGTATATGGTGGAACTAATGAGGAGCTATGTGTAAAGGGTTACACAGACGCCAGTTTCCAAACCGACCAAGATGACTTCAAATCACAGTCTGGATACGTGTTTCTCCTGAACGGTGGCAGCGTGAGTTGGAAGAGTTCCAAGCAGAGCACGATTGCTGATTCTACAACAGAGTCTGAGTATATTGCAGCATCAGATGCAGCGAAGGAGGCTGTGTGGATTAGAAAGTTTGTTGCTGAGCTTGGTGTGGTTCCGACCATTGCTGAACCCATTACCTTGTATTGTGACAATAGTGGTGCTATTGCACAAGCCAAGGAGCCACAGTCCCATCAAAGGACCAAACACATACTCAGGCGTTTTCACCTTGTCAGAGAGATGATTGACAGAGGTGATGTGAAGATATGCAAAGTAGCAGGCGAGGATAACGTTGTCGATCCTCTTACGAAGCCTCTTGCGCGGGTCATACATGAGCGGCATGTATCGTCGATGGGGATTAGACGCATTGATCAGTGTACCTAGTGTAGGAACAGCTAGATTGATGATTGTACCTAGNATGGATGGTGGGGCCATTTTATGAATGCAAAATAGGCAGTATACCCACCTTGTCTATAATACCCCACACCATATCATATCTAATCTCTCCTTACAACCTGAATTATTTATTTAACAAATTTTTAAATTTTCTTGTATTTGTTTAATATTTTCTTTGATATGAGAGATTCAGACAAAGTCAAAATACAACCTAATGAGTAATGACGCCTGTCTGTCTTATTTAGCTTTGAAAGAATGATAAATAGAGAATGAATAGTTTTTTGAGAGGTGGGGACTAAAAATTAGGAGGGTGGTTAAGCATAAATTAAAGGGCAGTTGAGTGATTTTGTGTTGGATGACAGCACAATTATGTAAAGTATTAAGTGAAAATTGGACTGTTATACAACAATATAATAATCTAACTTAATGTGTCACTAATCTTCTTCTTCAAACTCTAACACTAACATACCAACAACCTTCTCAAATCTCAATCCTCTTACCTATCTAGCTGCCAGCTAATAACATTAAACTCTCATCATGTAATTGTTATTTATAGTATGTTTTCTCCTTGGATCTATGCAAATTGTACATGGATTTCAGAGCTTCATGACTTAAGTTTTGATTGGAATTTATGGCACCATGTGACTGTCTTAAATTGCACTTCTGATTTGAGTTGGGTTGGGTTGGGTTGAGTAAACTCAAAATTTTAGAACCAATCGCCCAATTTAAACCACAACGGGATTAAAATTTTTAACTCAAACCAATCCGTTTGGTTTTGGTTGATTGGTTGGTTAGTCCAACCCATTAAACACTCATGCGCATCAATGGTAGCTACAATAAGAATCAAAATATTTTCATAATTAGTCTCCGAATAATCAAACTACATTATTAGTCCTTGAAATACGTCAATTATCAATGATTTAGTTTTTAGTGACATTTTGGTCCTTAAATTTGTACTATTCTTATATTTTTAGTTTTGGTTTAGAGTTAACTTATGTTTATTCGTTAGTGAAAGCTAACTTGATCAATCACAGTTTTTTATTACAGTTATTTAACTATAAGTTCCATAAATTGCAAATAAATTATTTGTTTATGTTAACATCTCTTTAGTAGTATGATATATTTTGTTTTTTTTTCAAAACTTCAATTGTTTAGTAGGATATTCTGTTTGTTTAATGTAAGTTGTTCTCTTTGAATCCAAAAAAAAAAAAAATAAATATCAACACAAACATAATTGAGTCAAGTATAAATACAATTATTGAAAAATACAAATGCATAATCATCATATAAAATTAATAATTTCATATCATTATTAATGGGTATCACTAAAATACTAATTGAGTCAACTATAAATACAAACAAAACTATACATATAAAGAAAAAAAAATTAGTTAAATTTAAAATATATATGGGGCAACCGGTTACACGGGTTGACCCACCAAATAGGTGTGTTAAATAGATTGGTTAATCATGCTAACCTGGTGAGTTCAATAAATTATATCACCTTAATCAATAATAATGTTTGATAATATACAATCTTACTATTGTGGTTTAATGTAGATTTATTGAAGTAAAAGGATATCACTTAGGTAAAAAACACATTTCATATTATTTGTTGGTAAAAATAAATAAAATTTTATTAAATTTGAATTTCGACATCATAAACTTTGAAAAATAATTAATGGCTTCTTGAACATTTTTTTTTTAAAAAAAAATTGTTAAGATTCTCATTTAGTTATCCTTTTATATATGTTCAATTATTCTGTTCTAGGCAAGATATGATAAAGTTATCTGTTAACTCATCATATTTGTGGTCTTCATACAAAGTACTCAATCTCACTAAAAACATGAGACTATAATCAGGCTCATCAAATTCCAATGTCAATAAGGTTTAATGTTATTACCATAACATTTTATATATTTTATAGGGTTAGTCTATGATGCAAAGTTTGATTCTTGACATGAGATGCAATGGGTCATGAGCCAATAAGATAATGACACATGGAAAAGTTAGTTGTATATAACTCATTATGTGACTCCATACACAGTTTTGATTGGTTAAAAATTATTATTTTTCAACATTAAATTACATCAATGACTATAATTATGCCACATCAGCAATTGCATCCCATGTCAAGAATTAAACTTTTCATCTTAGACTAACCCTATTTTATAATTAATGTTTACAATTTCATGTGAATTCTGCATGGGATAAGCATACAATATCTTTCATTTATAGGAGTAAATTGTATGATTTATTTTTGGGAATCTTACCCATCGCAAGGGTCAAAGGCTAGGGGTAAGCAAGGGGTGATGTTGATTATTGCACTTGAACTGTGCAAGGGATGAGCAATATGTTTCATCTGTAGGTGTAAACTGTAAGATTTAACTTTCTGTAGGTTATTCGTGCATCGCACGGGGCAAGGGCTAGATATTAAGTTGAGTTTGGACAGTATTTGCAAACATGAGGACAATGCTGAGATGTTGGCAGAATTATATACTACTGAAGTATTAAACTCGATCAAAGGATCTGGCTTGCCTAACCACATTATCAGACTCAAGGTTGAATCCCCAATCATGCTACTAATTAAGAAACATTGACAAATCTGTCAAGCTTTGCAATGAGACTAGACTGATTGTTTCAAGACTAAATGAACATGTCATAGAAGCTATTCCTTTATCAGAAAAGTCTGCAGGGAAGAAAATTTTAATTGCTAGGATGTTGATCACACCTTCCAATAGTAAGATTCCGTTCAAGTTTCAACGACGATAATATCCATCGACGTTATCATTTGCTATGACAATAAACAAGAGCCAAGGACAGACTTTGTCAACTGTAGGATTATATCTACCACATCCAGTGTTCACCCACGGTCAATTGTATGTTGCATTATCCAGGGTTCGCTCTAGAGCAGGCATTAAGATCCTCATTGCACATGATTTTAATGACGATTCCTTAAAGAAGACTGAGAATGTTGTGTACAGGGAAGTGTTCCAGAACCTAATACGATCATCTATACATTTGTATCCAAACATAGTTTAGGGACTGACTTTTTGCAAGTGGATTGTAATATAATTTATGGTCGTTGCACAACACACTATATATATATAATAAATAATGTCGGATTGGTTATGTGGAATGTATACGGGATAAGTGCTATGTTTAACCTTTAGGTGCAAATTGTAGGATTTAAATTTAGGAAGCCTACCCGTGCATCGCACATGTCAAAGGCTAGTTACTATAAAAGTCTAAGTGTCTCTTGTTAAATTCAAATCATTCCAAATCTTTTCTTGACATAGAAGTTGAAATATGAAGAAATAGATATGCCTAAATACTTTTTTTCTATGGATACAAGATCTAATTGATAGAGGAAGCACTGTAAAGATCAATTAGCGAGGTTTTGGGCCAATACAATAAAAATTGCTTACTTATATCATGATAAAAAAAGTTAGGAATCCACTTATGTAATAGAGTTGATCCCCTAAGGTTTTGAGCAGCGGTGTAATATTAGATCCCAAAGATAGTAAGTCTTTTCTTTTTTATGAAGAAAAGTCTTTTTCACAGATTCTATAGAAATTTATATATCATATATGAAAGTATATTATATATGAAACCGAGATAGTTATCTTTCAGAAAATTATAATGAGAGTGTAAATGCCGATGCTTTATTCTTCTGAAGGTAGGAGAAAAGATAAAACTAGAAAGCGGATTAAATTATCTATTAATACAAATTCAAGTTTGAAACTTATGTAATTATCCTCTTTTCTTTTGGTTAACTCAAGAAAAAAATGAAATAGATCTAATCTATAAGAAATCTCATTCAATTAGATATGATATGGTCAATTAAAAAAAATGGGACACGAAAACACGAAAAGAATTAACTGTTGAGCCGTATGAGGTACGAAACTCTCAAGTACGGTTCTAAGGGAAGGAATTGACTCACCTATTCCGATCGCGGAGAACAAACCATTCGACAGGGAGATTCTGAAATTGCGGAGGCTTGGCTTGATCAAGCCGCAGAGTATTGGAAACAAGCTATAGCCCCTACCCCCCGATAATTATATTGAAGTGTAGAATTAGTTGAAGATCACAAGGCGTTTTGAATAAGAGCACCATGTTTATTATATTATCACAGTAAATAAGATGCTATTAGTTGGACTAGTCATGTTACTTACGTAACATAAAATAAATGTACTTACAGAAACAATAATCATAAAAAAAATACAAAACCATTAAAATGTGTATATATATATACTAGGGGCTTTGCGTGTCCTAACAGGCAACAAATATTTATGTAAATTATAATAAAAAATTAATATGAAAATAAAGTCTTAATTTTTTTTATTTTGAAATAATAAAAATGATTAAAAATAATATAGCGTAAATTTTATTTAAAATTTGAAATTATTGAAAAATAATTGAAAAGCAAAAATAAATGATATATAACAATATAAAAAGAGTTTTGAAATTTAAACTCAACTCTTATAATTCATGAAGAACATGGGCTACATAAGAAGTTATCTTTTTTTTTTTTATATATGTATATTTGGAAATACTTTTTGTAAATATTTATTTTAGACTATAGTTTTATGTGACCAACTACCAGAGAGGGCCTCAGACATAGATATAGATATAAGGCTAAAGTATAATTTTGATCATTTATAGACTTGAAATAGAGGTGAAATTAATGGTAAAATTTTTTGTAAAGATGTGGGATATAAAATACAAAAAAGAAAAAAAAATGGGTTGATTTGCATCTTGAAATAAAGATAAGTGACCAAAATTGCACTTTGACCTATATATTATATATGTTGAATGTTCAAATTGGTTCTAAATATATATCCTTAGGTTTAATCTGGTTCTAAATGTTTCAAAAATTTCATATTGGTCATAGATGTTGTCATTTAATTTCATTTTGATTTCAAACTATTGAATGTGATCATATTTATCTCGTTCCAAGTCCGAATGCGATAAGTTTAGAATTAAGTATTTCTCGTAACGAGTCTTTTTTTTTATCCAATTGAAAAAAAAATTTATAACCAAAGTAAAATATAACTCAGATATAGGACCAATATGAGAATATGTATTTTTTAAAATATATAAATAATAAAATGAACTGTAGAGGTTAAATATATTTGAAAGTAAGTTTCCAAATAATCATAAAAACTGTAAAGACCTCATAATTAATTGGAATGAGAGAAATTATATATGATATTTTTATTGAATAAATCTATAAAGCATGAACACTGACACGAATACGGGACACGACACAGACACGAACACGGACACAGTGACACGTCAAGTTCTTAAAATTATATGACATGACACATGTATTTATATATATTAATAATTAAAAATTAATTAATTTTGATGAAAACTTTAAAAATTACATTATTTATTCCTAATATATGTTATATATGTCATTATTTTCTTTTGTTTGTTATATTAAAGTCACATAAATTGATTTTATATTTTGAAACTTATGAATATGTGTCGTGTGAATGTCTTACGAGTGTCGGACACGAACACGTGTCCGACACGGTGACATGCCATCAAAATGAATTGTCCATACTTCATAGGAATAAATCGACAATAAAAAAATATCCTTAACTATTTTTCCTTAGAGAAAGTTAATGATATAAACAGAGATTTGGTTTATGTTTTAAGGGCCAAGTAAATTTTATATAGTTTTATTGCGAGTACAGGTAATTTTTACTGGGCTTATAGTTGATACTGGATACAGCCCATTATAATAGGCCCAAGAAAAGCCCATTTGTACGTAATTCCATTGCGAAATTTGCGACGATGGTTTGGAAGTGGAGGCAGAAGAAGAAGAAGAAGAAGAAAAAGCGAGGCGTTAACAAGGTTAGCATCTGTGAGAAATGAGGAAGTTCGATCCATGGCCTATTTTCTTCAAGCGAGAATGGAGTCGCAACTGGCCGTTTCTGGTGGTTTTCGCAATCACCGGAACCCTAATAACCAAGATGACTGCTGGTCTTACAGGTAAATAAATAGCCTCCTCGATCTGTTACTTTCGGCGATTATTAGGGCTCAAATTGTAGTTACACCTTAATCGAGTGATTTTGTTCTCAATCTGATTTGTAATTGCAGAGGAAGATGCTAAACTCGAAGTTCGTTCAGGAGCACAAGAGGTAACCTGTTCATCGACATTCATCGGACTCAAGGTATTTTTTCACGTCTTTTTGGTTATTTTGATTTATTAATTGAGTGCACCCATCTCTTGTTTACATTGTCGAAAGCTGAAATATTAACCCTAGGTAGCTATATACTACATAGATCTGCCTGGTCTTATGTATAATTCTTCATGAATTGGTTTGTTCTAGATTTTTTTGCTACTGTTTTGGATTTTGCCTTTGTTTTGGGTGAGCATGCTGTACAGAATAATTCTAGGGAAAGTTGTGGTTGAAGAGATTGATTTTTTGGAATTATGCCTCTCTTAATCATCTTAGCTTTATTTTGTCAATGTGGCTCAGACATGCTTCATTTCATGCCTTAATTTTGCATTTCATGCTGCATTTGTCAAATCCTACATTTTTTTTCCATGCATACTATTTTTTGAATTCTGTTAATATGAGGTTATTTCTTCTTATATTCCAGGAGATCATGAATGGTAGTGTGGCTCCGAGCTTTTGCACTTTGTTTTCAGTGGCTAGTGAGGTTTGCTTGTCTTGGTATCAAAGATTGTAATAAGGGAGATGTCCTATTTACTCTTTCCAAATTCAGTTTCCAGTATTGGTCTCTAATTATGTTTGGAAAAAAAAATCCCTTCTAAGCATTGCATCATCTGTAGATTGACTTTTTGATGATTTTGTTCATTTATTTTTTTATACTTGAACTTCCTCCAGTTACCTATTCGCAGACCTTGGCAAGAATAAAACAATTCTTAATTATGTATTTTGTTGAGCCTTATGGAGTTTGATCATTAGCAGTTGCTGGGGGCATAGGCACAGAGGCTTGAAAACCAGTTAGATTTTCATTTATGTCAGTAGTCAGTGCCATATACATGCACATTGTATGATCTAGATTCTAGGCACTAGATTTGTGACCTAAACTCGTGCAGGGCCTTTCATTAAAAAATTATTGTTAGCACCACCTGTTCATTCTGTACAATTTGGAAAATAATGGTCTCAGATGATTAGTGATTTCAAAGGTTAGGCGCTGAGATGAGGTTCTATTTGAGGTCAACGCCTCAGACACCCTTGACAACTAAGGCCCTTGCATTGGTCGAGCGTTGGGTGCTTTTTCAGTCACTAAGGCGAGCGCCTCTTGTGCCTGACAGAAGTTAAGGAAAAGGTTGAAATAAAAATGGACAATCCAGCCCCCAACCCAAGCCAAATAGGTATCTGAGTGTTTAAAGAAGAAGCCCAATCCAGCCCAATAGGTTTATGATATACAGGTATATTATTTAGGTTGTTATTCAGGGTTAAGAATACCAATGTATAAAACAAGAAAGGGACCAGTCGTGCAAGAAAACAGCAGAAGATGTAAACGGACATACAGTTAACGTGCAAGAAAAAGTCTTTACGTAAAGGCAAAGCTTATCTTCTTCTGGACTTTAATTTTTTAATGATTTTGATAAATATAGTGAGTTATGAGTTGTTTTTTATTATACTAAAGCTTAGAATAGGTAATTTGTGTTGCAATTGTTATTAGAAACTTAGGTCTCTCTATGTTTGTTCCTATAGCATATGTCTAGAAAGTAGAAATTTGTTTCATATTATAGTAACTTAATTCAATCTGGTGTGGGCATTTCTGTTGCCTCTCAACCAAGGCATTTCAAGGGCTTGGCGCCATTATTTGTCTATCTTGGAGATGATAGGTTGTCCACAAATGGACGCTACTAATATAGGAGATGGTGTCTTGAACAATTGAGCGGTAGCTAAAGACTTGAATGCAGCGCAAATCTCCTCTACAAGATCGTCCTCTTTCTCTATTGCTCAAAATTGATAACTAAAACAATGGTGGGGTATGCTTGGATGACAATTTAAGCTTAGATTTGGGCATTTAGGCCAAGTATGTGGGTGCTGGATAAGGGTAGGAGCATGAAGGCTGGATTTGTTTTTGAAATTTAAAATTACAAAACTATAAGGATTTGCTAATCAAGAATCCGGAGTGTGATAGCCTCATGGAAATTGGATTTCCTATTAAAGTTTCATGCTTCTCTCTTATCAGCCTGTCTTTTAGAAGTAAGCTCTCATATGCATCATTTGTTCTGTTAATAGCTAGAAGGATCTATTTGCCTTAGAATCTTTGTGCAATTGGCTAAACTCATCTTGGTTTGGGCATTCATCTTGGTTTGGTCAGCTTGGTGCAATTGGCTAAACTCATCGTTTTAGTCAATTTTAAAATGACACTGCTGATATGTTGGCATCAAGTCTACCATACAGGTGCGACTAATGATTTCTTTGTTCAAAGAATTAAAGGACCAGTCTCATTTTTGTCTGGTTTAGGGAAATAATAATGGGTAAATTACTCTCCGCCCAAGGAATGCTCAATTGGCTCACCACCTTTAAAGATTATATTGGTTTTTTTAACCAAAAATATATATCCTGAAAACATCCTCTTAAAATTGTAATTTAATTTTATTTATTATGTTTTTTTGTCTATTTTAAATTATTAAATTTATGACAATGTTTATGTTATATATATATATATTTGAAATTCATTTTATGGATATTTATTATTTATTATTTTTTATTTTTTAAAATGGTTCTACATTTTGTTGAATTTCGAGAAATAAATATTTTAAATTGGTCAAATGTATATATGTAATACTTATTATATCATACAAATAGTGAATGCAATTGAATTTTAATTAAAATCATGATTTAAATTTATTGTAGAAAATGAATTTTTCTGCAGAAAGTCAAAGTGTAGCTTATTTTATTTTAGGGAAGGTGTATGTATATTTTTGGAAGAACCAAATGTAATTGTATGATTTTTATATTTTGTTATCAAATTTTTTAAATTAATATATTGTATGTGAAGAAAACCTACAAATTAGCCAGTAATAAGGTTTTTGTGAACTTCATTTATTTGTCATTTTGTGATAATAGAAGAACCATATTCAAGTTTTTTCTTTTTCAAAATAAAAAGTCGTGATGTAATTTAAATGTCATTTTGGTCATGCAAAACACAAATTTGTCACGTGTTATATTTTTATTGAGGAATCTTATAGCAAAGATATAAAGAATTGTATGTATGTCTTTTTTTTTTTTTTTTTTCTTTGAGAGTTTTACTTGAACACAACGTAGGATCTCAGATTGTTAAGAATCTGATTTCAGTCAAACTAAAACTTAAGCTGGCTTGCGCTATGTTATATACATGTCATTTTTTTCCTTTCATTCAGATTCAGTGATCCCAGAACCACGATAACATTAATCCAAACATTACCATTATGCCTAGATTCTTCTAACGTAAATCCACGTTACATAACACAAACAGAACAAGTGTAAAGACTAAAGAACCAACCAAAATTCAAACAAACTTAATAGAAACAAATATTTCAATTTTTGTAAGCGTAGTTTCCAATCCATTATTGGAGAGAATATTATGGAGAGAACTTTTCTTCTTTTTTTGGCCTGATTATGGAGAGAACTTTTACTTTGTTGTTAAACTTCTTAGATCGAATAAGGATTACTTTTAGTTTAAATCATAAAATAAATAAATATAATATACCTTGTAATTAAAAAAAAAGATTGACGTAAGAAAGATTCAAACTTGGGTGTGTACAATCGACTGATCGTAGAGGCATACTAAGGATAACTAGGTATAACCCTTAATTCGCAAGCTCCATGTAGGCTTATCTTCTTCACGAGATCAGAACAAAAGAAATAGCAATTTGGTTTAAACTAAGCTCGCTTTAAGCCGTCCATCATAAATAAATCAAGCAGATAAGCTTAAAAATAGATACCAAGTTTGGGTGGAAATAAAAAAATATAAATAAAAACTTGTGGCTCCTGATCCATTGTCTTTCTCGGACAAATACACCACTAACTAAGGCGTTATTATTTATTTTCGCAAAAATGATTACAATACAACAGATGCTTAGCTAATCAAAATCGAACCCATTTAGCACAACTCCTCCTGGTATTATCACCTACTTAATTTTCAATTAGCTTCGACAACTAATTCATGGCGTAATTGTGTGGCAATCATTGCAATACCATAACCAACGTTTTTTTTTTAAAAAATCATGAATTTGAGTGAAATAGTTAAAACCCTTCTAAACATATTTGTGATAAGGCAACGATATTGAAAATTTGAGTGATATGAGTTATGACACTTTTAACCTCTCAATTGTTAGATATACATTTTACAATTTTGAGATTTGTGTTAATTGACAATTGAGAGCTTTGGCGTCCCAATAATCGAACTCCCCATAAATTTTTCCTTTATCATATATATATATATATATATATCCTTCCTGCAGATGAATTCCTCACAAATATAAATAATACTAGAAGTATAGAACCCTAATTTCGTAGTTTTATAACAAAAGGTTTGAACACATATATATAAATATATATAACATAGTTATCTATTATTAATCGTTTATGGAGTTGGCTAATTGGCGACGTCAAATCCTCCTAACATCAAAGATAATATATATCTGTGTCATCTGCGCGTAATAGTTGGAAATAAGGCACAACTTAATTAAACGCCTGAATATTAGACTTGTTGGGGTAAGTTGACTTGAGAACCACCAATCCACCATACATTCCATCCTTGTTCCGGATTCATGATCATCTTCATTTCCTTTCAATTTCATCGTCCCCACTAAGTTGTCTAAGAACATCCTAAGTAAATGGAAAAAGTACTAATTTTGTCTCCAATTGTTTTTCTGCTGTTAATTTCGTCCCCAATGTTTTAATTAACGACATATTGTATCTTGTTTTTCAATCTGAGTTAGGATTTGAGTTTCTTTTTCTATCAATTTTACATTATATATCATTAGCCACGTAGATTTTGTCGATAATATTCGGCTAAAGTAAGAGAAAAGTATAAAATTGACCAAAATTTGAAACACTGGGGACGAAATTGACAGTAAGTGTAAAATTTGGGGACGAAATGAATACTTTTACCTAAACTAAAACGTTGGCCCAATACTCAAATTAGTTTTATATTTTTGTCTTAAAATTTTTCTTGGTATTTTATCTTTCAGAATACTTAAATTAGTCTTATATATTTCAATAGTGGTTTACTCTAATCCTAAACTACTAAATATAATTATATTTCTCTCATTTTAAGTTTAAATGTAACGAGTTCAAAATTTCATGTTACTTTTGACGAGTATTTTTCTATCTAGCCGAGACCATCAATAAACAAAATCAAATAGGTCTAAAAAATGAGCTGCTTGCTTCATGATCAAACAAGTAAAGTTGGTCATATTTTTAATGTTTCAAGTCCGAATGCGACGAGTTCAGTGCTATACGTTACTCTTAACAAATCATTTTTCTGCTAAGTTGAGACTGTCAACAAATAAAATTAAATTGGATCCTAATGTGGGTTTGAGGCCAATTTTTCATCTTTGGTTCCAAACTCACTTTCGGGGTTCATTTAACCTCATTTGTTAACTGTCTTAACTGGACTCATCAAGAGTAATTCGTTGAATTCAAATTTTAAATGAGACAAATATAATAATTTCGCTTCGCTTGTTTAACCATAAAACTAGCAAACTGATTTATTGATGATCCAAAATGAATAGAGAGAAACACTCGTAAAAGACAATCCTAAATCAGTAAATCCCTTTAGAATCCCTTTATAAAAGTTGATTATTGATTAGGGCGTGAGAATTAAAGAATAATGAATCCAATGGAATTAGTCCATGGTGGCCCAATCCACGTCGGCACAAAAGTAAAGAAATGAGATAGTCGGTTTGGGTCCAAAAGCTTCGACAATGAATCCTGCCGTTACCTTCGGTGCTTTTCTTGGTGGTCACATTTCGCTCCTTCGAGGCATTTTGTACTGGATTGCTCAACTGCTTGGTTCTATTGTTGCTTGCTTGCTTCTTAAATTTGCCACTGGGGGACTCGTAAGTGGTTAAGCAAGCCAACTAGATTCACGTGTTTGAAATTAAAACTTTTTTTTTTGGCCAATAAAATTAAAACTTAACTTCTTGCTAAATCATAACAAGTGGAAATGTGGAATATAATACACTAAAATGAAGTTTAACAGAAATATTTGGTGACTTTTTTATATATAAAAAAATCAAAATGTACTTTTGGTCTCATATCTTTTGTTCATATCTCAATTTGGTTTTGTATATTTTTTTGGTCCTGCAAGACAATGAACACATAGGGTGGCCCTGCGATTCACCTCCGATGCTTAAGTTAGTAAGAGTTATGAGCTCAATAACGTCAATTGACTGAGTAGAGAGCGTACATTTTTCCAGTGTCAAGGGGTTAACCTTTTATACTGGCTGAGGGCAATCAGTTGTGATCTTGCCATAAATGCCTGGATGCTTGATTATGATCTTGGCTGATCTGATTGTGATCCTTGGCTTCCACGTAATTTCCTTTTCTGTGAAAGGTGCCTTGATGACCAAGGCGTTATCAAGGGGAAGGATCTCTGATTAATTTGCCTTGATTGGCAGCGGATCTTGAGCAATCCTTGATTGGTTCCTGATTAATTCAGGGAATGTTTCCTTATTTGTTGGTGCGTGGATGCCCATACCTCTCGTGACTGTGGGCGTCCTTGCCTTAGTGAGATATAGGGCGTTCATGCGTATGTGACCCATCTGGTGGGCTTGTGACCTGCTGGATCAAGGGTATGTTGCCTCATTTGGGCCTCCTAATTATTGGGCCTATTATCACTAGTCCCAACAAAAGAAGTGAAGCTCTGTCCCCATCAGTGGAGTCCCCATCGAGGGCGTTCTCGACACTGACTACAGCCTCGTGGGCGTCGACGCCGTCGATGCCATGGTCTCGTCTTAGCCTATCTGGGCGGTCACGGTCTAACTCGGGTTGGCGTTCTCGATTCTACCGCCACCAAACCCTGTCCTTTTGGTTCCCGAGCTGACGTCACACGTCACGCTTTTTGCTGCACGTCTGCGGGACGTGGCCACGTGGCACGCATTGATTGGTTCTCCTCCAGTGATGATGGCGGAGGCGGGAATCGAGGGTGGCGCATTAATGGCCACTTTGCAGTTTCCGAGATCCACAAATCAAAACCGCCATTTTGCTCTTTCTTCTTCATTTCGAATTTTAGCTTCTCTCTTTCCTCCTTGCTTTCTCTGTAAACCCGACTTTCTCGCAGGAACTGCACTCTTGCGGAGCTCCGTTCAGGCTCGCCGGTGCTCTTTCTACTTCGATCATCTCGTACAGCTTCCTCCGGTGAGTATTTCGATACTTCTTTCGACCATTTTCATGTAATGCTTTCTCTTTGTCATTGAGTTTTACTTACTGCGTTCTTCGCGTTTAGGATAATAGGGATGAGGGTGGCGCCTCATATTTCTTGGTTTTAATAAATAAAATTGTTTTGTTAATTAAATCAAGATTTGAATTTGAATTCAAGATTTGATTTTGATTTCAAGATTCAAGATTGAATTAAAGATATTATGGTAATATTTTAATTCAATATTAATAGGGAATTTGAATTCAAGATTCAAATTTGAATTAAAGATATTAGGGTAATATTTTAATTCAATAATGAATTTGAATTCAAGATTCAAATTTGAATTAAAGATATCAAGGTAATATTTTAATTCAATTTGTTAGGGAAATTAATAGTTGGTTATAACTCCCTAAAAGTTAGGGTTGTTATTTTAATTATTAAATCCCTAAGAAAAGGGCTTGAGGATGGCGCATGGATGACATCCAATGGGCAAGATTTGATCTTGCATTTTGGATTTCAAGATTGCATTTTGAATTTCAAGATTAAGATATTAATGTAATATTTTAATTAAGAATTCAAATCCTCTGGACCAATAGGGATTGAGCTTTCAAGATTTAGTTTTCAAGATTTGATCTTGAAATTTAAATTTGAATTGCCTATTAGTTTTGAATTATAATATTAGTGTAATATTATAATTCAAGATTTAGGGAATCCCTATTTTCTTTATTATAATTCACTAATTTCATGAGTTATGAAATTAACTCTATTTAAACACACACACCCTAGGCTAGGCGCCTAATTCACTCCTTGAAGAGAGAGAATCTCGCCTCACCTATTCTCTAGAGAGAGAAGTCCACTTTCCTCTTAGAGAGAGAAAGTTCGACTTCCACCTTATGGTTTTAGGGTTGGGGTGATTTTGTGTGAGGAAAAGAAGAGAGAGAGAGAATTCGACCAAAGGCCTAAAAGGTTTAGACTTGGGCGAATTGTGAAAGAGTTCATCTCTGACTCTTGGTTTAGGTATTTCAAGAAGGGTTCTTGGAATTGTGCGCCACTTTCTTGAGTGTTCAAGAATTGTTCTTGAACATTCAAGAACCGTAGATATTGGTTCCCGTATTCACTTGGGAAGAAGTGAAGGAGGCTAGCACCTGGGCATCTGCCAAACTGCTCGTGTGGATCACCGGCAGAGGAAGGACACTCGAAGTGGACTTCTCAGCATCGCAATCACAAAGGCTACCGATTGATTTTGGTAAAAAAATTCTATCCTTCTTCTAGTATAGGCTCAAATAGTGGATCCTGGCAAGAAATCACAAGGCCTGCGCCATTTATTTTAAAGTTTTAATTTTTGCTTCCGTTGTGCGGCGCTCTGTGATCGAGCCATATTTTACTATGTTTTCATAAGGCATTTTGTGGTATTTTATGATATTAATTTAGTAAATTTGCCTTAAAATGTAGTAATTTGGTTACATGTGCTAATGTGTATAAATTGGGCTAAAATGTATCTTTTTCCCTCATTTTTATGTTAATATATTTTTATTGGGAAATTATAAACCCTTGTGAAGTGTTTTCAGGATATATTTTGAGTACAGGGGAAGGACCAAAGAAATGAAGAAAATTGGAAATCTGGGCTGAAATGCAATTTAAACGGACCAAAACGGAAGGCAAAATCGAAATCTGGGGCAAAACTGTAATTTACTACAGTGGTCACTGTAGCATGGGACCCACAGGTCATTGTAGATGTCGGTGCACTGTAGCGATGATGTAAGCGATGACGTCATCAGAGGCACTGTAGCATGGGACCCACCAGTACGGTAGAAACGCGATTTCAACTATAGCAGTACTGTAGCAACGCGTTTTGGGCACTGTAGCAAGTTACTGTAGTAGCGAAAATTTTCTATAAATAGCGTTCGACGAGCTCGTTCCTTCCATCCAGTTTTCTCGTCTCTCTTCTCCTTTATATATATATTATATTATATTTTATTGTTAAGGCTCTCATAGGAGAATCATATCCTAGTTGGGATAATATTCTTCCTATGAGTAGCTAATTTTTAGTCTAGAGGAGAATCTTTTAGAGGCCAGAGCTCTAGTGCTTTTATCAGGGAAGTTTATTATCTATCTTTTGTAATTTATTTTAAGAATTTATTTATCTTGTTGGATAATTTATTTTCTTATTTATTTATTACAAGACTCTTATATAATTGATTGTGCTTTATTTTATTATTTATTATTCCACCTTTGGCTGGTTCTATCTTGTTAATCTTACCACCTAGGATGGTACCTCCTATATGGATGGTTTTATCTCTTATATTTGAGTCACCATTTGCTTATGGGGTTATTATTTTAATTATTTAATTTACTCGGTCGAGGGATTATTTAATTAAATTAATAATCTAAGTCTTGGGAGTCTCAAGGCTATTTTTGGATAATGGTTTGTAAGGATAATTAACTTCCATATTTATTTGTGAGCTAGGAAGGCCGATATTAGATATCTCTGAAGGACTACTTTATTTTATTTTCTTATTTTATTTTCTTGCTTTTTCTTCCTTTATTTTATTTTCTTGTTCTTATTCACCATCTCCCTCTATCTTGACCACTTTTTACCCGATTTTAATTACTTGCATAATTAATTATTAATTCTTTACAAGAAGTCCCATAAGTGAATCGACCTAGGTTGTGCCGCTATGCTGCATAATTTAGTTAATTAATTTGAGAGTCTTGTGACGGGCTCATCACACTGTGATTTCCCAACAGTGGTATCAGAGCCACGCTCTTTTGGGTCTATATTAGTTTTTGGTGATTATACATGAGATGTATGATGTGTGTTTTACCGCTTTCAATTGTATGCTAAAATGTTTTGCGAAAAGATCCACCACAAGTTTTGGAATCTATCTAAAATTGGTGCAAATATATGTATGTGATACATAGGAAAAATCAATGGGATTGATTTTATAATTATCTTAAAATTTTATGTCTTGGTCGAAAACCCTAATTGTATATTTTAATTAAAATTGTTTTAATTATAATATATATAGGGTAGTTGAAATTTTTAAATTAAGAATTTATTAATTTTGGGCCAATAATTCGAAATTCCTGAATTGGATTCTTGAATTTTAATTATTGGTACAAGACTTAATTTTAAGAGGGCATGTTAAGTTGCACAAACCCTAATTGAACACAATCAAAAATCGGGTTTTGTGAGTGTTTTATGTTTGCCGTGTTTTGTATGTATTTATATATATGAAGTGTTCATGTATTTATAAATATGGTGATTGGATATGGCTCTAGGTATTTTTGGTAAATACGGCCTACATGTCGTCTCCCTGAATTTCTCGATGTAATTTTTATTTTCTTTATACCTCAATGTAAACGAGGTCTTCACAATGTAATTTTTATTTTCTTTTTAGAAAAGTTCTCTCATTGGCTTGAGAGAATTTTAGGGTAGACGAGCCATATCCGAACACGGTCTTCATATGCATTTAGTATGTTTGTATGAGATGCAATCTGCGCTAGATGTATGTGTAGGGGTGCGATTTTAACATGCTTTATATTTTTAAACTCATGCATAAATACGTATATGATACGAGCGTAGAATTCTGTATGAGATACAAAGTTCAGACATGTGTCTTAGATGTATGCGATACATGGGGTATAGACACATGGCCTCCGCGAGACGTATCTACTTTGACCTTGGGGAGACACGGGTGAGTGGGAGATTGAACGCAAGGCCTGTTGAAATCTTGGTTTGTTAAATGCGGTGATCGCCTCCGCGATACGTGTTTAGTGGGCCTTGATGATATGGGGTTGGGCTTCGGCCTCGTTGTTTTAAGCCTAGCCATTCACGAGTTTTATTGTGTGACTTAATGGGGTTATCAAATCGGATTTGGACCTCAAGGCATTAGATGGGATAAACATGCCATAATAGGTATCATGTGATGATACAGTCCCATAAAGATCTAAGAGTCACATAAGATGTGATTGGTAAGGAGTTACCTACCTAAATAACCTAAGGGTGCATGATCGCCTCCGCGACGGTAAACTTTGGTGAAATATGGGTCTTATCCACTCATAATAATTTTACTGGGTTTTATAAAATGGTGGATATATTTTGCTAATTAAACTTTCATATCTTGATTGTAGAATCAAATGGCAAACAATGTTAGTTCAACGTTTTCACTGCGATCTATCCTTGAGAAGGATAAGTTAAATAGGACGAACTTCCTTGTTTGGTGTCGTAAATTGAGAATTGTTCTCACCCAACAAAGGAAGCTTTATGTTCTAGACAGCCCTATCCCTAAGGAGCCTGCCAGAGACGCTCCAAGAGCTTAGAAGAATGCTTATGAGAAACACTTCGATGACTCTTTGGAGGTCTCTTGCCTGATGCTAGACACAATGATTCCCGAGTTGCAAAAGGACTTGGAGATGTTGATGTCTTTTGAGATGATAACACGTCTCAGGGAAATGTTCCAACAACAGGTTAGGCGAGAGAGGTATGAGACCACTAAGGCTCTACACTCTTGCAAGATGGTTGAAGGTGCATCCGTTAGTACCCATATCTTGGAGATGAAGGGGTACATAGATCACCTTGGCAGGCTGGGATTTCCCATTACTCCAGAGCTTGCGACGGATTTGATCCTGAACTCGCTGCCTAAAAGTTATGACCAGTTTGTCATGAACTTTAAGATGAGTGGAATGGAGAAATCAGTTTCTGGGCTGCATAGGATGCTCAAGACTGCTGAGGCATCCATAAAAAGGGCACTTGCAACAGTCTTGATGAAAGGCCAAGGGAAGGGTAAGGGCAAAGGAAAGAGGAAGGGAACTGTCCTGGCTGGTGAGACCAAGCCAGTGGACAAGCCCAACCCACAACCTGCCAAGAAGGCAAAGCCCACAAAGGATGCAGTTTTCTTTTTCTGTCAAAAGCCAAGACACTGGAAGAGGAATTGCAAACTGTATATGGAAGATCTGAAGAAACAGAAGAATGGCGATGAGGGCTCTACTTCAGGTATCTTTGTTATAAATGTTCTTTTCTACTTAAACCACTTGGGTATTAGATACAACATGTGGTTCTCACATTTGATGTGCAGGGTCTTAGAGACAGTAGAAAGCTAGACAGAAGCGAGGTGGACCTGCGTGAAGGCAATGGAGCAAGGGTTGCTGCTATTGCTGTAGGAACATGCGAGCTTGTGTTGCCCTCTGGGCTTATTTTATTGTTATTATGTACCTTCTTCAAGTTCAAACAATGTTTCCCTTTCTTATTTGGATAAGGAAGTTTTTACATATGTTAACTGTAATGGAAGGAGTTCAATTTATAAAGATAATGTTTATTTGCTTATGATGATTTGCAAGATAATCATTGTATCTTAAAATTGGGACGTCAACACGATAACAATATTTATAACATTGATACGAAAGGATCAAGATTAACGAATCTAATCCTACATACCTTTGGCACTGTCGTTTAGGCCATATAAACGAGAAACGCCTGGAGAAGCTCCATAAGGATGGACTTCTAAGATCATTCGATTTTGAATCATATGATGCTTGCGAATCTTGTCTACTTGGAAAGATGACAAAGGCGCCCTTCACTGGCCACAGTGAGAGGGCATCTGACTTATTGGGGATCATGCATAGTGATGTATGTGGACCCATGAAGTACTCAAGCTAAAGGTAGTTACTCATACTGACGACTTCAGTAGGTTAGGCTAATGAAGTACAAGTCAGAGTCTTTTGAAATGTTCAAAAGATTTCAAAATGAAGTGGAGAACCAACTGTTGGGAAATCAAGGCGCAAAAGCGCGCAGCGGAAGCAAAAAGTAAAATTAAAATAAAAACGCAATGCCCAAGTTTTCCCAAAGAGATCCGTTAGATGAATTTAAACCGTTAAGTGGTATACCTCATGAGTTTCAATCGGTTCAGTTGAGCGGGGCGATTCCAAGAAGTCCACTTGATGCGTCCTTCCTCCGCCGGTAATCCACACGAGCAGTTTGATGGCACCAAGGTGCTAGCCTTCAGTTCCTTTCTCCAAAAGAACTCGGGACCTCGATCTACGGTTCTTGGTGATCAAGAACAGTTCTTGAACCAAAATACAATCAAGAACAATTCTTGATCTATAGTGTAGGTGGCGCAAGAAATCAAGAGGAACTCTTGTTTTCTCTCTCAAAACCCTAGCTATTAGACAACTCGATTTCTCTCTCACTCTTGGAGAAAACTCGAGTTTCTCTCTCTAGCTATGGAGTTATGCGAATTCTCTCTCTTGTCTCACAAAAGGAGAAAGGCGAAATTCACTTAAAAAAAATTAGGGTTGGCAAGTCGACTTGCCTCCTTAATTATATGGTTTGGGGATTTGATAATTATAAAATCATGAGATTACAATAATATCACAATTTTAGGACTTGAATTTCTAATTAAAATATTACCTTAATATCTTAATTCAAATTCAAAATGCAAACTTTTGAGAATCAAATTGGAAAATCAAATCTTCCAAGATCCCCAAGCCCATGCGCCATCCCCTTGCCATTTTCTTGGAATTTTATAAATCAAAATAACATTCCCAAATCTTGGGAAGTCATAACCAACTTATTATCTTCCAATGATTTTGAATTAAAATATTACCCTAATATCTTTAATTCAAATTTTGAATCTCAAGATCAAATCTTGAATTCAAATTCATGATTTCAAATAATAAAACAATTTTGTTAATTAAAATCTCCTTCAAATGAGGCGCCACCCTCAAGCTAATTTTAGTGGATTTAATAAATCAATAATCTCCTAACTTTTAGGAATCTTATCTGATTTATTTTCCCTAATATTATAATTGTAAATAGATTAATCCTATTAACTATTTAACAATTAATATATTTAAACTTGTCCCACAAATTTAAATATCTCAACCGTAGATATAATTTAAGACAAGACTTAATGTCCTAGACATTTTGCTATGTCTTAAATTGTGTCACCGGAGTGACTCACGAATTAACCCTAATTCGTGTCCCCTTAAGCGGTGTCCAGATCCTGCTCATGTGTGACCCAGCAGGCCTCA
>QANZ01012210.1:166945-179445 GCA_003254925.1 Chamaecrista fasciculata
TCGCAAGTTCATACGCACCGATTAAATTATGGTAAATTTCTTTCCTTAACTGATATAAATGTTGATAGTGGATCCTGGAAGGAATCATAGGGAAGCCAAAAAATTTTATTTACCATGTTTTTCCGCTGCGCCGACCCTATGATTTCCCAACAGTGGTATCAGAGCCACGCTACTCATATTTATATTAGTTTGTGTGATTATACATGTGATGTATGATTAGATGTTTACAGCTTTTCAATCATATGCTAAGTTTTGCGAAAATTGCCACCACACATGTTTTGAAACTTAATCTAAAGAATTGGTGCAAAACTATATGTATGAGATACATATAAAATCAATGGGATTGATTTGGAAAATTTCTTAAAGTTTTGAGTCTTGGTCGAACCATACATACATATTTTAGTTAAAAGTGTTTTAATTATAATATTTATATTTGGTCGAAATTTTAAATTATAAAATTTTAATTTTGGACCAATAATTCGAATTCTTGAATTTGATTCTTGAATTTTAATTATTGGTACAAGACTCAATTTTAAGAAGGCATGTTAAATTGCACAAGCCCTAAATTGAAAACAATTTGAAAAATCGTTTTTCTTATGTGTTGTGATATGCCGTGTGTATATATTTGATATATGTGAATTGTTCATGTATGATTGGGTATGGTGACTGGATATGGCTTTAGGCTTATTTTTGGTAAATACGGCCTGCGTGTCGTCTCCCTAAATTCTTGATGTAATTTTATTTTTAAATTTACACCTCAATGTAAAAGAGGTTTTTCCCAATGTAATTTTTATTTTTCCTTTTAGAAAATTCCCTCTTTGGCTTGAGGGGATTTAGGGTAGATGGGTCATATCCAAGCACGGTTAATTTTATGGATTTAGTTATTTTGTATGAGATGCAAATGGCGCTAGATTTATGTTTTAGGGTGGCGAAAATTTAACATGCAAATTATAATAATAACGTATATGATACGTGCGTAGAATTTTGTATAGGATACAGAATTCGTACGTGTGTCTTAAGTGTATGCGATACATGGGGCGAAGACACATGGCACAACTCGTTCAGTTTTAAATGAGATTTAAAATTGAATTTTAAAATGGAACTTTAAAAATTGAACCCTTTTAAAAATCTTAAGTTTTAATGCCATCAATAAAACACCCTGTTAAAATCTTGTTCATCGCGGAGCGGTGATCGCCTACGCGACACGTATCTGCCTTGACCTTGAGGAGACACGGGTGAATGGGAGGTTCGACGCGACGCCTTGTTGAAATCTCGGTTTATTAAATGCGGTGATCACCTACGCGACACGTGTTTAGTGGGCCTTGATGATATTGGGGTTGGGCTTCGGCCTCGTTGTTTTGAGCCTAGCCATTCACAAGTTTTATTGTGTGACTTAATGGGGTTATCAAAAAGGTTTTGGACCTCAAGGCATTAGATGGGATAAACATGCCATAATAAGTATCATATGATGATACAGTCCCATAAAGATCTAAGAGTCACATAAGATGTGATTGGTAAGGAGTTACCTACCTAAATAACCTAAGGGTGCACGATCGCCTACGCGACGGTAAACTTTGGGGAAATATGGGTCTTAGCCACTAATAATAATTTTACAGGGTTTTATAAAATGGTGGATATATTTTGCTAATAAACTTTCATATCTTAGTTGTAGAATCAATGGCAAACAATAGTTCAACGTTATTACTGCGATCTATCCTTAAGAAGGATAAGTTGTCTGGGACAAACTTCCTTGACTGGTTTTATAATTGAGAGTTGTTCTCACCCAACGAAGGAGGCTTTATGTCCTAGAAGTCTAAGTTAAAAGGGACGAACTTCCTTGACTGGTTTCATAATTTGAGAATTGTTCTCACCCAACGAAGGAAGCTTTATGTCCTAAGAATCCCTCCCCTGAAGAGCATGCCAAGGATGCTCCAAGAGCTCAAAGAACTGCTTATGAGAAGCACTTCAATGACTTTGTGGACGTCGCTTGCCTGATGCTAGCCACAATGGTTCAAGAGTTGAACACGGGAATATTGTCGGCTTTTGAGAATGGTCACACATCTCGAGGAAACGTTCCAGAACTAGGGGAAAGGAAAGGGCAAAGGAAAGAGGAAGGGAAACGCCGTGGTTGGTAGGACCAAGCCAGTGGCTAAGCCCAACCCACAACCTGCCAAGAAGGCAAAGCCCACAAAGGAATCAGTTTGCTTTTGCAAACTGTATATGGAAGATCTGAAGAAGAAGAAGAAAGGCGCTGAGGCCTCTACTTCAAGTATCTTTGTTATGAATGCTCTTTTCTACTTAACCATTTGGGTATTAGATACAGCATGTGGTTTTCACATTTGATGTGAAGGGTCTTAGAGACAGTAGAAAGCTGAACAGAAGCGAGGTGGACCTACGAGTAGGCAATGGAGCAAGGGTTGCTGCTATGGCTGTAGGAACATGCGAGCTTGTTTTGCCCTCTGGGCTTATTTTATTGTTATTATGTACCTTCTTTAAACTTTAAACAATACTTCTCTTTCTTATTTGATAAGGAAGGTTTTGCATGTGTTAACTGAAAAGAATGGTGTTCAATTTATAAAGATGATGTTTATTTGCTTATGGTGATTTGCAAGATAATCATTGCATCTTGAAATTTGAACGTTAACACGATAACAATATCTATAACATTGATACGAAAAGGATTGAGATTAGCGAATCTAATCCTACATACCTTTGGCATTGTCATTTAAGCCATATAAACGAGAAACGCCCAGAGAAGCTCCATAGAGATGGACTTCTAAGCTCATTTGATTTTGAATCATCTGATGCTTGCGAATCTTGTCTACTTGGTAAGATGACAAAGGCGCCCTTGACTGGTCACAGTGAGAGGGCATCTGACTTATTGGGAATCATACATAGTGATGTGTGTGGACCCATGAGTACTCAAGCTAGAGGTGGTTATTCATATTTCATTACGTTCACTGATGACTTCAGTAGGTTTGACTATGTCTACCTAATGAAGCACAAGTCAGAGTCTTTTGAAATGTTCAAGAGATTTCAAAATGAAGTAGAGAACCAACTTGACAAGAAAATCAAAGTCATTCGATCTGATCGAGGAGGCAAGTGTTTGAGTCAAGAATTTATTGATCATCTTAGAAGTTGTGGAATAGTCTCACAACTTACTCCTCCTGGAACCCCACAGTGGAATGGTGATTCTGAGAGGAGGAATCGAACTCTATTGGATATGGTTCGATCTATGATGAGCCAAGTTGATCTTCCACCATCCTTTTGGGGATATGCTTTAGAAGCTGCTGCGTTCACACTTAACCGTGTTTCGTCTAAGGCAGTTGAGAAGACACCATATGAGATATGGAAAGGGAAGAGTCCCAATTTGTCTAACCTCAAGGTTTGGGGATGTGAAGTTTACGTTAAGCAACAGCCTAACGATAAACTATCTCCCAAATCCCTCAAGTTTCTATTTGTGGGATACCCCAAGGAAACGAGGGGGTATTATGTCTACTACCCAACTGACAACAAAGTGTTTGTAGTCAGGAGTGGATTCCTTTTAGAAAGGATTTTGTTTCCAAAAGAAACAGTGGGAGTAAGATAGATCTTGAAGGAGTTCAAGATCCACAAGACACTCTAGAGGCGCAGACGGAAACTAGAGAAGAGCCACAAGGAGTTGTGGAAGCTCCTCTAATGACACAAGGACCACAAAGCGTTGATAGAACACGTTCTCGACCTCAAAGATACGGATCTTTGATGACTGAGAATAAGGATGTGTTGCTCATGGAGCGTGGTGAGCTTACCACCTATCAAGAAGCTATCGTGGGTCCCAACTCTAAGAAATGGGTTGAAGCCATGAAGGCTGAGATGCAATCCATGTATGACAACAAGGTATGGACCTTAGTTGATGCACCTGAAGGTGTAAAAGTCGTAGGGTGCAAGTGGGTTTTGAGGAGAAAACCGACATGGATGGCAACGTCAATATCTTCAAGGCGAGGCTAGTTGCAAAAGGGGTTTACTCAACGTCATGGGATGACGAAACGTTTTCCCCAGTTGCAATGGCCGATTCCATTAAGATCCTGCTTGCCATAGCCGCATATTATGACTATGAAATATGGCAAATGGATGTCAAAACAACATTCCTTAATGGAACGCTGCCCAAGGATGTGTACGTGACACAACCTAAGGGGTTTGTATGTCCAGAGGAACCAGGAGAGGTGTGCAAGCTTCAGAGATCCATTTATGGATTAAAGCAAGCATCACAGAGTTGGAATCGTCGTTTTGATGAGGTAGTCAAAGAGTTTGGCTTCTTACAAAACTCTGACGAGCCCTGTGTTTACAAGAAGGTTA
Source organism: Chamaecrista fasciculata (assembly GCA_003254925.1). Taxonomy (NCBI): domain Eukaryota; kingdom Viridiplantae; phylum Streptophyta; class Magnoliopsida; order Fabales; family Fabaceae; genus Chamaecrista; species Chamaecrista fasciculata. The sequence goes on from QANZ01012210.1 coordinate 171,281, forward strand.
GTGGGAGCACAATTGTGTTCTTGGTGCTTTATGTCAAAGACATTTTGCTCATTGGAAATGAAATTCCTACCTTGTAGATTGTGAATCTTGGTAGGGAAAATCATTCTCAATGAAGGACTTAAAAGAAGCTACCTATATTCTAGGCTTCAAAATCTATAGAGATAGATCTCGAAGGCTTCTTAGATTAAGTCAGAGTACGTACTTGGATGAGGTACTGAAGGGGTTCAGTATGCAAGACTCCAAGAAGGGATTCATTCCGATGAATCATGGCTTAACCCTGAGCAAGAAACAGTGTCCCAAGACACTTGTTGAGCGAGGGCGCGTGAGTGGCATCCCTTGTGCTTCGGCAATAGGGTCCATCATGTATGCCATGCTGTGTACTCGACTAGATGTGTCATTTGCCCTGAGCATAACGAGTTGGTTCCAACAAGACCCTGGTAAGGGTCATTGGACTGCTGTCATAAACATCCTTAAGTACTTGAGAAGAACTAAGGATGAATTCTTGGTCTATAGTGGAACAGATGTGTAATTGGTTACACAGGTGCCCGTTTTCCAAACCGACCAAGATGTTTTAAATTGCAGTCTGAATACGTGTTTTCTCCTGAACGGTGGCATCGTGAGTTGGAAAGGTTCCAAGCAAAGCACGATTGCTGATTCTATAACATAGGGTTGGTCGCGTGGAGACGCGGACTGTAAAACTAGTATCTGAAGTATGCTTGGTGGTCATCCTGTGGAGACAGGAAAGACACCAAATGGGACTGGGTCCCCACTGACGTTCCGACAGTGATATATACTCAGACGTTATCACCTTGAGATGGTGATGTCAAGATATGTAAAGTAGCATTCGAGGATAAAGTTGTCGATCCTCTTACGAAGCCCCTAGCACGGGTCTTACATGAGTGTCATGTAATGTCGATGGAGATTAGACACATTAATGGATGTTCCTAGTGTAGGAACAGTTTGATTAATGATTGTACCTAGTGCAAGTGGGAGTCTGTTGGAGATTGTGCCCTGGGGCCAATCATTTTATGAATATGTTTTGAACATATTGATTAATTTATGGAGATAAATTAATGGTTATCATATTATTAGCATGTTTACTATGATAACAATCCTTGNTTATCATATTNATATATTAATTATTAAATAGTTAATAGGGATTAATCTATTTACAATTATAATATTAGGGAATAATAAATTAAACAAGGTTCCTAAAAGTTAGGAAATTATTGATTTATTAAATTCACTAATATTAGCTTGAGGGTGGCGCCTCATGAGAAGCATTTTAATTAATAGAAATTGTTTTATTAATTAAAGTCATGAGTTTGAATTCAAAAGATTTGATGTAGATTTCAAAAGATTTGAATCAAAGATATTAGGGTAATTTCTTAACTCATAATCTTTGGAAGATCATGATTTCCTAAGAATTAGGAATGTTTTTGATTTATAAAATTCCAAAGATAAATAGGGGAGGATGGCGCCTTCTTTGTGGGTCCCAAGGGGAGATTTGATCTCCCATTTGATTCTCAAAGATTGCAGTTGGATTTTGAATTGAAATATTAAGGCAATATTTTAATTAGAAATTCAAGTCCTAAAATTATGATATTACTGTAATCTCATGATTTTAGAATTATTAAAATCCCCAAAATTGTAATTAAAAGGCCTAAGGAAGTCGACTTGGCTGAACCCTAATTCACAAGTATTTTCGCCTTCTCCTTGTGTGAAGAGAGAAAGGAAAAATCGCACCACCTAGCTTTAGTGAGAGAAGTCGAATTTCCTAAGGTGTTAGTGAAAATTCGATTGGCCTAAGATTGTTAGGTTTTTGTGAAAGGAAAAACAAGAAAGTCTTGTTTTGTGCGCCACCTATATTCAATAGATCAAGAATTGTTCTTGATAGATTTGCTTGGTTCAAGAACTGTTCTTGATCACCAAGAACTGTAGATTGGAGTTCCCTTGTTCTTTTGGAGAAATGAACAGAAGGCTAGCACCTTGGTGCCAACAAACTGCTTGTGTGGATTACCGGCGGAGGAAGGACGCGTCAAGTGGACTTCTCAACTCGCGAACCCGATAGCACCGATTGCAATTTGGTAAATTTCTTACTTCACTGATATAATTAATGATAGTGGATCCTGGAAGGAATCATAGGAATCATAGGGAATCATAGTCATATGCTGCGCCAACCCTATGATTTCCCAACACACTATCCTACCATCGAAAGTTGATAGGGCATAAAATATGTACAAAATTTCATGAAAATTTCATAAAAATTTTGTACATATTTTGTACATATTTTTCTACATATTCATGAAATTTTCATGAAATTTTTTCAAATTTTCTACATATTTTTCTACATAGTCATATGCTTGTCTCAAAGATTAAGCCATGCATGTGTAAGTATGAACTAATTCAGACTGTGAAACTGCGAATGGCTCATTAAATCAGTTATAGTTTGTTTGATGGTACCTACTACTCGGATAACCGTAGTAATTCTACAGCTAATACGTGCAACAAACACCGACCTCACGGAAGGGACGCATTTATTAGATAAAAGGTCGACGCGGGCTTGTCCCGTCGCTGTGATGATTCATGATAACTCGACGGATCGCACGGCCTCGCGCCGGCGATGCATCATTCAAATTTCTGCCCTATCAACTTTCGATGGTAGGATAGTGGCCTACCATGGTGGTGACGGGTGACGGAGAATTAGGGTTCGATTCCGGAGAGGGAGCCTGAGAAACGGCTACCACATCCAAGGAAGGCAGCAGGCGTGCAAATTACCCAATCCTGACATGGGGAGGTAGTGACAATAAATAACAATACCGGGCTCATCGAGTCTGGTAATTGGAATGAGTACAATCTAAATCCCTTAACGAGGATCCATTGGAGGGCAAGTCTGGTGCCAGCAGCCGCGGTAATTCCAGCTCCAATAGCGTATATTTAAGTTGTTGCAGTTAAAAAGCTCGTAGTTGGACCTTGGGCTGGGCCGATCGGTCCGCCTCCGGTGTGCACCGGCCGGCCCATCCCTTCTGCTGGCGTGGTGCTCCTGGCCTTAATTGGCCGGGTCGCGGCTCCGGCATGGTTACTTTGAAGAAATTAGAGTGCTCAAAGCAAGCCTACGCTCTGGATACATTAGCATGGGATAACACGAGAGGATTCTGATCCTATTGTGTTGACCTTCGGGATCGGAGTAATGATTAACAGGGACAGTCGGGGGCATTCGTATTTCATAGTCAGAGGTGAAATTCTTGGATTTATGAAAGAAGAACAACTGCGAAAGCATTTTCCAAGGATGTTTTCATTAATCAAGAACGAAAGTTGGGGGCTCGAAGACGATCAGATACCGTCCTAGTCTCAACCATAAACGATGCCAACCAGGGATCAGCGGATGTTGCTCTTAGGACTCCGCTGGCACCTTATGAGAAATCAAAGTTTTTGGACAAGTTTAAATATATATTAATATAGTTAATAGGGATTAATCTATTTACAATTATAATATTAGGGAATAATAAATTAAATAATGTTCCTAAAAGTTAGGAAATTATTGGTTTATTAAATTCACTAATATTAGCTTGAGGGTGGCGCCTCATGAGAAGTATTTTAATTAATAGAAATTGTTTTATTAATTAAAGTCATGAGTTTGAATTCAAAAGATTTGATGTAGATTTCAAAAGATTTGAATCAAAGATATTAGGGTAATATCTTAACTCATAATCTTTGGAAGATCATGATTTCCTAAGAAATAGGAATGTTTTTGATTGAGTAAACTACCAAATTGGTCCCTGGATTATTGGCTCGCTGACAGATTGGTCCCCAAATTTAGGAAATTGACAAATAGGTCCCCGAATTTTTCTAACGAGTCAAATAGGTCCTCGAATTTTTCTAACGTTAGTCAAATAGGTCCCCGAATAACATGCATAGAAGGACCTATTTGACAAATGTTAGAAAAATTCGGGGACCTATTTGTCAATTTCTTAAATTCGGGGACCAATCTGTTAGCGAGTCAATAATCCAGGGACTAATTTAGTAGTTTACTCGTTTTTGATTTATAAAATTCCAAAGATAAATAGGGGAGGATGGCGCCTTCTTTGTGGGTCCCAAGGGAAGATTTGATCTCCCATTTGATTCTCAAAGATTGCAGTCTGATTCTGAATTGAAATATTAAGGCAATATTTTAATTAGAAATTCAAGTCCTAAAATTATGATATTATTGTAATCTCATGATTTTAGAATTATTAAAATCCCCAAAATTGTAATTAAAAGGCCTAAGCAAGTCGACTTGGCCTAACCCTAATTCACAAGTGTATTTCGCCTTTCTCCTTTGTGTAACAAGAGAGAGAAAATCGCACCACCTAGCTCTAGTGAGAGAAAGTCGATTTTCTTAAGGTGTTAGTGAAAATTCGATTGGTCTAAGATAGTTAGGGTTCTTGTGAAAGAAAAACAACAGGGGTCTTGTTTTGCGCCACCTATATTCAATTGATCAAGAATTGTTCTTGATAGATTTGCTTGGTTCAAGAACTGTTCTTGATCACCAGGAACTGTAGATTGGAGTTCCCTTGTTCTTTTGGAGAAAAGAACAGAAGGCTAGCACCTTGGTGCCAACAAACTGCTCGTGTGGATTACTGGCGGAGGAAGGACGCATCAAGTGGACTTCTCAACTCGCGAACCCGATAGCACCGATTGTAAACAGTAAAGAATGAAGTTCTATTTATAAAGATGATTTTTTTATTTTCTTATTTGATTTGCAAGATAATCGTTGCATCTTAAAATTAGAACGACTACATAATAACAATATTTATAATAATGATACGAAGAGGATTAAGATTATCGAATCTAATCCGACATACCTTTGGCATTGTCGTTTGGGCCATACAAACAAGAAACGCCTAGAGAAGCTCCATAAAGATGGACTTCTAAGCTCACTTGATTTTGAATCATGTGATGCTTGCGAATCTTGTTTACTTGGTAAAATGACGAAGGCGTCTTTCACTAGACACAATGAGAGGGCACCTGACTTATTGGGAATCATACATAGAGATGTATGAGGACCCATGAGTACTCAAGCTAAAGGTAGCTACTCATACTGACGACTTCAGTGGTTTAGGCTAGTGAAGTACAAGTCAGAATTCTTTGAAATGTTCAAAGTGAAGTAGAGAACCAACTTGGCAAGAAAATCAAAGTCTTTTGATCCGATCAGGGAGACAAGTATTTGAGTCAAGAAATTATTGATCATCTTAGGAGTTGTGAGATAGTCTCACAACTCACTCCTTCTGGAACCCCACAGTAGGTTGGTGTTTCCGAGATTATTAGATATGGTTCGATCTACGATGAGTCAAACTGATCTTCCGCCATCCTTTTAGGGGCACGCTTTAGAAACTGTTGGTTTCACACTTAACCATATTCCGTCTAAGGCAGTTGAGGAGACATCATATGAGATATGGAATGGGAAGAGTCCCATTTTGTCTTACCTCAGATTTTTGGGATGAGAAGTTTGTGTTAAGCAACAGCCTAACGACAAACTGTCTCCAAAATCCTCAAGTGATTATTTGTGGGATACCCCAAGGAAACGAGGGGGTATCATGTCTACTACCCGTCTGACAACAAAGAGTTTGTAGTCAGAAGTGGATTCCTTTTGAAAGGGGTTTTTGTTTCCAAAAGAAACAGTGGGAGTAGGATAGATCTTGAAAAGCTCAAGATCCACAAGACACTTCAGAGGCGCAGACGAAAACTAGAGAAGAGCCACAAGGCGTTGTGGAAGCTCCTCTAGTAACACAAGGACAACGAAGGTCTGATAGAACACGTTCTCAACCTCAAGGATATGGATCTTTGATAACTGAGAACAAGAATGTGTTGCTCATGGAGCGTGGTGAGCCGACCACCTATCGAGATACCGTTATCATTGATAAGGGTGTCAAAGAGTTTGACTTCTTGTAAAACCCTGATGAGCCCTGTGTTTACAAGAAGGTTAGTGGGAGCACGATTGTATTCTTGGTGCTATATGTCAATGACGTATTGCTCATTGGAAATGATACTCCTACCCTGAAGATTGTGAATCTTGATTTAGTAAATCATTTTCAATAAAGGACTTAGAGAAGTTGCCTATATTCTAGGCACCAAGATCTATAGAGATAGATCTCGAAGGCTTCTTAAATTAAGTCAGTATACTTACTTGGATGAGGTACTGAAGGGGTTCAGTATGCAAGATTCCAAGAAGGGATTCATATCGATGAATCATGGTTTGCCCTAAGCATGACAAGCTAGTTCCAACAAGACCCTGGTGAGGATCATTGGACCGCTGTCATAAACATCCTTAAGTACTTGAGAAGAAGTAAGGATGAATTCTTGGTCCATGATGGAATTAATGTGTAATTGGTTACACAGATGCCCGTTTTCCAAGCCAACCAAGATGTTTTAAATCGCAGTTTGAACACGTATTTCTCCTGAACGGTAGCATCGTGAATTGGAATGGTTCCAAGCAGAGCACGATTGCTGATTCTACAACATAGGGTTGGTCGCGTAAAGACGCAGACCGTAAAACTTGTGTCTGAGATAATTTTGGTGGTCACCCTGTGAAGACAGGAAGACACCAGATGGGATTGGGTCCCCACTGATGTTCCGACAGTGATATATACTCAGACGTTATCACCTTGAAATGGTGATGTCAAGATGTGAAAAGTAGCAGTCGAGGATTATGTTGCCGATCCTCTTATGAAACTCCTAGCATGGGTCTTACATAAACGCCACGTAATGTCAGTGGAGATCAGACACATTAATGGATGTTCCTAGTGTAGGAACAGTTTGATTAATGATTGTACCTAGTGCAAGTGGGAGTCTGTTGGAGATTGTGCCCTAGGGCCAATCATTTTGTATGTGTGGACATACTGGTTGACTAATTTATGGATGATAAATTGAGTCTTTATCATATTATTTGCATGTTTACTATGATAACAATCCCTGATTAATTATGTGATAATTAGTCTAAACTGTCCCTGGTCGCTCATTCAGGTGGGAACTTGAAATGAACTAAGACCGGCGTGACCTCGGTGTATGGAGATACATGCACTAGATGCTTTACGAGAGTCATGGTGCAATTATGTAAGGGTTACAAGTTGCTGGACCGACCCGGAGAGTCCTGCATGGGTTTAGTCATTAGCATAGCCTCTCCTGTACACCTGTCACGATGCCTTAGACCTGAGGTCTTCATTATTCCGGCGTTATAGTTGTCAGACTTTGGTCTAGTCTAACGTTGCCTGTAGCAGGGTAGCCATAAGGGCTAGGTACGGGTTTGGTTGATTGCCGTGCTGAGGAATGTGGTAGACCAAGATGGAATTTTGTCCCTCATTGAAATGAGAGATATTTAACTGGGCCCCTCGATGAGTCTGTCCAAGGAATGTGTGGCCACACAAGGAAATGGGACTAACTCAGGAAATCGAGAAAGTTATGGTTTGGATTTAGGATGACTTTCCCGTGCCTAATCCATGACCAAAATATCGTGTGACAATCGGATTGTGATAAGGAAGTACTAAGGTTTGATTGTTTGGCGTTAAGCGATAAACTCACGTGTTATGGGTAGTCGTGATGGCTTGCTAGAGTCCGCTCTCGACTTGTGAGTCATAGAGATGGCTTGCTGCCAACTTCACGTGGGGCCTGCTGGGTCACACATGAGCAGGATCTAGACACCGCTTAAAGGGACGCGAATTAGGGTTAATTCGTGAGTCACTCCGGTGACACAATTTAAGACATAGCTAAATGTCTAGGACATGAAGTCTTGTCTTAAATAATATCTACAAGAATAATATTTAAATTTGTGAGACAAGTTTAAATATATTAATTGTTAAATAGTTAATGAGATTAATCTATTTACAATTATAATATTAGGGAATAATAAGTTGGATAAGGTTCCTAAAAGTTAGGAGATTATTGATTTATTAAATTCACTAATATTAGGAATGAGGGTGGCGCCTCATATAGAGATTTTAATTAATAAAATTGTTTTGTTAATTAAAGTCATGACTTGGATTTGAATTTGAAATTCAAAGATTTGATCTAGATTTCAAATATTCAAAAGATTTAATTAAAGATATTAGGGTAATATTTTAATTCAATAATGAATTTGAATACAAGATTTGAACTAAAGATATTAGGGTAATATCTTAACTCAAAATCTT